>BQNB010078295.1:0-21357 GCA_026074375.1 Tanacetum coccineum
GATATCAATCTCTATGCCCTAGGACCTCCTTTTATACACCAAGGAGTCCTAACTGGCTTACAATATTTTCCTAAGTTATCATGATCTTCTAAACAAATAACTTATACGTATCTTTTATAAAAATATCTCATACATATCACATATCACATAAACAATCTTTATCTTCAATCAATCTTTATCCATTAGCAGTTGTACTTCTGTCAGCAGTTGTAACTTTGTACCAGCAACATTAACTCTAAACACTAGCAGCAGTAACTTATACACCAGCAGCATTAAATGTGTATAGGCAGTAGTAACTACTTAGAATATTTTCTTCATTCTCCACTAGCAGTACTAACATTACTCTAGCAGTACTAACTTTACTCTAGCAGTACTAACATATACTAGCAATTCTAAGTTACACTAGCAGTACTAAGTTTATACTGGCAGTACTAACTACTTAGCATGTTTTTCACAACCTTTTTGCTAGCAGTAGTAACACAAACCTTTCTTCTTGAGCAACACTAACTTTGATAAGAGGAGCAGTAATTCCAAACAGCCTTATGAAGCTTTTAATCCCAACAAGTATTTATGGTTAAATACGTGTGTTGATCTTGTGTATCATCTTCATTCATCTTCCTATTGTCTTCTATAAAACCTAAACTCTTCAAATTATTCATTTCATATTTTATATAATTGTTATATAGTTAATCACCACTTAGATTTATTTGATAAGTTTATAAAATAAATATACACATATATAAATTCGAATCTATATTTTCATATGTTGAAAATGATGTTACAATTATGTAAACACAAGAATATACATTATACAAGTGGTTAGTTAAGTTATAAAAGTAGTTTATAAATTAATTGTCGAAAGTTTTATTTATAAAGTTTATAAATAAATAAATATGAAGACATGTTATTTTTGGACATCTTGGACTTATTTCTTGGTCATATATTAGAGGACATTAAATATATACAAGTTAGTGTATTAAATATATTAGAGGACTTGTAGTAACAATATCAAGTTAAAAGTTTATAAAAATAATTATATAAACACTTAACCCAAACAATTTGTTTAATCAGTAACCATTTGAAATTTTATAAAATATAAAACCTACTATAATAAATAGTACTCTTCATGGGGATTCCATGCATATAAAGAACATGAAAAACTGAGCTATAAAGAAAAAGTTATGAATTTTACCAGTTTACGATAATTAAATATATAAAGGTGTTTTTAAAAAAGTAATTTTATGAAAACTGGCACTGTTTCAGATCTGGTAAAAATATATGGATATTTTATGATGATAGTACATGTTATGAGGATTCCAAGCATATAAGGAACTCGAAAGACAGAATTAAAACGAATGAGTGGAGTTTTATAAGTTTTAAGTTTATAAAAATAGTTTTATAAACTGTTTTGAATATACTGTTTCAACTCAAAATTTTATAAAAACAGTGAATATTTATTCGAATAGATTATGGCGTCACGATTTCATACATATAAAAACACACGAAACGGAGTTAAAATTAGCAAGTTATGAGTTTTCATAGATTTCGGATAAATAGAAATACAAAAACTAATATTTTTATAAATAAATTTCTGTAATTTTTATAAAAATATAACATTCTCATCAAAACTAAATATATGGTTTACGAGTGTTTTCGAGTCCGTTTGGGCTATAAAAACATTAAGAAATATTGTCGTATCATTAATATAATATTTATATACATATTTAACTTTATAAATATTATTTTATAAGACAATTAAACTAATTATATAATATCATTATATAATCAATAAAAATATTAAATCATATATTATTAACAAATAATCAATTGTTAGACAAAGATAATATTTTGTTTTACGAATACGAATACGTAGACATTTATTTAACAAATACGATTTAAACTTTGTTTTGACTTTTCAAATTAAACAAAAGCTATTAGGTGGTGGTTTAACTATATAACATGTGATATTGTATTTATATTAAATACGCTATACTTATACGGCCTATGATTAATTAGGTTGCATTCGGATTTCTCGAGATATTTCACTTACTTGAGTTGCATAATCAATCATTCACTTGAGGTAAGTTCATAGCCCCGCTTTTATACAATTACAATGATTTACAACTTTGGGGTGAGAAACATGCATTGTTTTACAATTAGATGCAAGTACACTTTAAACAAAATTACGAGGTTGCCTAAGTAGCTATAACCCACTATGCCCATGAATCATGAACTGTTAATTACTAGAAGTAAGCGTGAGTGTTATGAATATATCTATTAGGAATTAACAACCTCGTTCCGGTGAGTAGCGCTCACTAGTTTTGGAGGTACTGAAACAACGAATGTCTAACATGTCAGATTTGGATGTTCCAGGTTGAACATCTACATAGGCACACTATTGGCATTAATTTGCATGTACATATAAGTTGTAGCTTCAGTGTCATGAGCTTAGGGAATCGTAATTACTTTTGTGATACTGTATTTGCTACTTTATCATACACATGGAAATCTTATGTTGACGTTTTAAAGCATGTTTTTCTTAGGTTAATCAGGTACAAGAACAAGGGTACATTGGGGTCACAATTTTGGGAATCAATTTGCAATAAAGATTTAAGTGTATTACATTTGGAGTATTTGCTATGTATTAAGATATTTTACATTCACAAGGTTGAACAAGTTAAGCTATGGGCTTTTGTAACAAACAATTTATTTAATCCAATGTATCATTTTTAAACGACTCATATAGAGGTCGGTCTTATATCTTGTGCTATTAATCAATGATGTAACACTCTCATACCCATATCCCGCTACGACCCTATATGGGGGTGTTACAGATTGGTATCTAGAGCCAAAGTTATAGAGAAACAAGTCAAATGTTTTTACTTATACTATAACCGTTTTCATAAAAATTGCATCATATAAAAGTTTTTCACGGGGCATACATACACTATGTCGTTACATTAGTTGGTTATACTAGATGCTTACATAATTGATATACGTGTTAATATTATATTACAGACTGGTCTTATATAACATACTTATATAAGTTTAATTTTGCTTGTTACAGCAGTTATGTCTTCATCATCTGCAGTTACTTATACGTCAGTTTATTCTGATTCTGAGCCATAGAGATTCGAGTGGCTTTTAGACGATGAGCCATGGAGGCACCTGATGCCTCACCACAATCGCTAGGACAAGCACCACCATCTCCAGACTACGTGCCTGATCCTGAGCACCCACCTTCACCAGATTATGTGCCTGGTCCTGAGGAGCCAAAGCAGGTACCGCCTTCACTAGTCTATGTTCCTAAGTCCGAGTACCCAAAGTACTTTGTACCATCTGATGATGAGGCACCTATTGAGGATCAGCCTCTACCTATTGATGCTTCACCTACAGCCATATCACCAGGCTATGTTGCTGACTCTGATCCGGGGGAGGATCCAAAAGAGGACATCGAGGAGGATCATGCTAACACCCTACTGATGGAGGGGATGATGATGATGATTCCTCCGATGATGATGATGATGATGAGGAGGAGGAGGCTCCAGAGGATGAGGAGGAGGAGGAGCATCTGGCTCTGGTCGACTCTACTACATCACCTACTCATGACTCTGTCCCCTCAGTTAAGGATACAGATGCATTTGAGACTGATGAGTCTGCACCCACACCTCCACCACCTATACTTTGCAGGGCAAGGATATCTGTCCGACCCTAGACACCTATGGTAGCGTCTACTGAGGTACTCCTTACTGCAATTGCTGCTGCACTACCTTCATCATCACCGCCACCATCTCTATTGTCACCCTGGTTATCAACACTTCCCCATATTCCCTTACCACCACTACTTGTACCATCTGTAACATCCCCAAAAATGGGTCGCATTGGAATGTGTTTCTGGGAGTGTTACTTCATAAGTACATTACACAAGATATGAGAGAATGACATCTAAATGAGTCATTTGAAAAGTGATCTCATTGATTTAACCAAAATCTGAATTTGTTATAACGTTGGTCCCAAAGTTTGCATCAATAACGTAAGACTGAAATAATACAACGAGATTTGTTTGTAGAAGATCCCATAATGTATCTTAAAAGTTTAGACACCAAATGCACAGCAAGTATGACCAAATTAGCTTGTATTTAACAAGGAGCGTTACTTCATAATACCATTGCTCAAGTCATGAGAGAATGACCTCTAACAGTGTCGGTTGAAAAGAAATCTTGAATTTTTTAGACTCCAATGCACATCACATAAGCCAAGCATCTAATTCACCTGAGAAAAACATGCTTAAAAGTGTCAACATAAAGTTGGTAAGTTCATAGGTTTTTGTAAGTATAAACGTTGAACCACAGTTTTGTAAAGTATGTATGACCGTTCCAATCCTTGTATATTCCTCAAAATTGTATGTATAAATGTTAGAAATCAAAGAGTTGTAAAGTATGCATGACCATTTAAATCCCCAAATAGTCATCAAAACGTATGTATAGTTGGACCACCATTGTTCAAAGTATGTATTGCCACATTATTCAAGGCAACATAAATATTCATGTGTGTATAAAACAATGATTACGATTACTCTAAGTTCATGAAACTACTGCGAAGACTCATCTGGATGCCACTTAATTCAAAGCACCGTAAGTGTTCATGTTCGTGTAAATGCCGTGCTCCGACATGCTATAACGTTCGTTTATTCAGTGATAGCTAATCACCCGAACGGGGCTGTCACACCAGAATAGATCTATTTTATAACATTCACGCTCACCCTCCAGGTAATTCATAGTTGAATCCGCTTAAGCTAATCCATAATCATTTGGGTAAAAGCAAAGTAATGTTCTTGTTTTCAAAAATGAAGTAAAACAAGCAATGTATTTCGTCCCAAAATAAGTAATTGAGTATGTAGACCAGTTTTGTAAAACGAATTGTAAATACACATGTAATGAATTCAAACCAATCATGTAAATGAATTTGGTAACAAGCATGTTCTCACCCTAAAAGTTGTAAAGTATATGTAAAACTAGTAAAACGTGGGGCTATAAACTCACCTTGAGTGAATAGATAATAAGGTATCACGATACCGTCCGTATGCAACCTAATTAATTATACGTCGTATGAGTACTAAGTACTTTGAATAACTAAGACCATATATAATTCTATATAGCTACATCACCATCTAATTGTATTTTTGAAATCATATTTATAAAGTAAAAACGTTTATAAATATCTCTTTAGTAAAAACGGTGTAACTTTATCGTTTTAAGTCCGTTTCTTACAATTCTTATGTCCACGCTTTCGTATTAAGACGAGTTATCAAAATTTTACATTTTCATATTTTAAGTCCTTTGGTGAATAGTACTTTTTACTATTTGTACACTTTTATAAATTTATTTTTATGAATTTAGTTATTGTAATCGCGTAAAAGTCATATCTTATTTAATTTAACTCCGATTTTAGTGATTCTTTCGAGCACGTCTTCGTAATTAGATGTTTTGTCTAACTAATGCAATTTCCAAATGTAAATATGTGATGTGAACAGTAAAGTTTATAAATTTACTTTTATAAAATCACCTTTTATATATATAATTATCGTAACTTAAAAATAACATAACTTCTTCGTTATTGATCTAATAATTACGATTCTTTATGTTTTGGAATCCTAAAAATATGTACTTTTTGGAAAAAATAACCAACCATTTATATCAGATGTGAAAAGAAATAAGTTTTTATAAAATTTCTTTTATAAACGCGTTTATTATCGTATAACTTGCAAATGCCGTATCTCCTTCGTTATAAATTGGTGTTTCAAGTTCTTTACATATTTGGAATCCTCATGAGATGTAGTATTTTATAAAGTATAAAATATATGCTTTAATTTCGAATTTAAACATAAAGTTTAGAGTTTTTAGTAATAATGTGTTTAAGCTTGTTTTTATAGGTTTTTAGCTTAGTACACTTGTTACAAGTCCTCTACAACACAATATATCACATGTCTCATATGCTTAAGGTCCTTTGTCCATCATTTGTCCAAGAGTACAAGTCCTCATATCACTTTTGCTTATGAACTTATTAAGTAAACCTTTTAGGTAACTAGTTTATATATACTCTTTATAAAGAAACCAACACTTGTATAACACTTATACTTCCATTATAACATGTATTTAACATTCACATAACATATGACAAAGTTCATCAAACCATGAACTAGTGTAAAAATCCATTTTACAAGTTAATAAGTTTCCTAGATGGTGATTAACTATATAACCATTCTATAAGGTAACCTTAATATGATGTATGGTGAAGAAATACAAGATCTAAACCCTAGTTTAGATAATAAACCCAAGCTTCCAATACAAAAAACCCTAATTCCAAGTAAACCCCAATCTTGCATTTTCTTTGCTTAACCCTTTTAAATGCTAAACCAAGCCTTCAAACCTTCTTGGTATACCTTAGATTTGTTGTTAGAACACTTGTATATGTGGTAAATAAAATTGTATGAATTGTTTGAGGGTTTTTGAGTTTTGTTGTGGGTTTGGGAGAGAAACAAAGAGAATGGTGAAGTTTTTCACTTAAAGAAATGAAGTGTATGTGCTTAGCTTTCTAGTGAAAGCCTTATATACATCCAAGACTAGTCAAGACCAATTGTAGAAAGTCTTAAGACAAGATCAGGATTTCTAGGAAGTCTTTAGTCAAAACTAGCTTAGTCATGCTTAGGTTTAATGAGGTTCATGTCGTACAAGTTCAAGTTGGTTGATTGTGTGCTTCTTGTCCCCTTGGGATCACATTTCATCCGAATTTAGGGGGAGGGAAAGAGCTAGTTGGTGTTTTTCATCTTTTATGAAAATATCTAGCTAAACTTGAAGTTATAAATTGGTAACTTTTAGTATAAAGGTAATACTTGTAATGTGTAGTTTCTAGTTGGTTCATTTCATGTACAAATGGACCAAAAATGTTATCTTAGGTGAAGTTTTATAAAACTTTGGGTATTGAATATAATAATGGGTATTTGTTGAAGCGTAGAAAAGTTTTGGTAGTTCCGGGAATGCCTAAACGTATTTTATCGCGAAACGTAAACACTTTACGTAACCAATAAAAATAAAATGTACAAAGTTTAATAATTATCCTCTAAATAATTATCTAACACTTGCTTGACGTAAACTTTTATTTGTTTGGTGCCCGTTTACGTTGAATGTTGATTTTTAGTTTACGCAATTTAGCTAAACGTTTAAAATTAAAAGCAAACGCGTACGAGGCTAAAAATAAATAGTGGATTAAATGAAGTCGTAAAATGACCTAAAAATACGAATTGTTACAGTCTCCTCCTGTTAAAAGAATTTCTTCGTGAAATTCAGTTTGAGTTGCCTTCCGGAGCGGTGTTAATGAAGAGGTATGGGTTTTTTTTATTTTTTTATATACGTGAACAGTAACCCCAACGACTATGAACAGTAACCCCTACGGTTAATTCCTCCTTTTAAATACCAAATTTTTGTCTTCTATTTCTCCATACAACACTTAATCTTTTACTTAAATTTCCTCTTATCCAATCCTCAAAAATGTTACATATCATTACACTCTTGGCGATGGCGAGCGCGATAGCACTCGGCATTTACCTTGCCTACATCCCATACGAAGAAGAATTTCAGTATCTGGCCTTTATTCTAGCAATTCTCGCGCCCATCATCGTCCTTGCTATTGGCGTGGATCTCTTTTGGAAGGAATAGATATTATTGTTAGGGGAGCATTGTAATAAAACTTGTATTTTCTTTTTGTTCTTATGTAACGTTATTTCCAAAGTAATAAACAGATGTTGTGACAATAAATCTATTTGTTATTTTTATTTATGTCTTTTGATAATTTCGTTACCATGCTTAGTAACTCGTTTGCATTCCCTTTTAAATTGCTTTAACTTGAGCGTTCAAGATTTGTGGCGTTGGTTTAATACTTATGGTTGCGACGAAGGCTCGGCTTCTAGTGGGCTTATTCATTCCCTTCAGCTTAACGTTTCGGTTTTAATTTTTTTTCTTAGGGTGATAACAAATTTATACCTATGGTGGTGTCGTAACTACTAAGTTCTATGGTATTACGTAGATGTTGAAAATGGTGTATTGGTATATTACTTAATGGCGAGTAAACTTGTTAGTGGATCTTCCTAAGGTGACTAGGGATGCGTCTTGACTTTTGGACATAGGATTTTATATTAATTGATGTCGACTTTATATAGTACGGGGGTGTAAGAGTTTACTTAGTTATTATGATTATTGGTTTGGTTCCTCGTGATAAATACATTTTATGAATACGCACCTAAAACTTGATATAAATAGAAAATTATTTCTTGACGAGAAATTTTAAGGTGACTACTCTCAAGATGGGCATGGTCCTTCCTGAATTATACATAGGTGATCATGCCATGTATAATTGAGGACTAACGATGTGATGCTTATTTTTATCAAAATTGTGTTATAAATTCATAATAATTATGGGAGTGATTTGAAAAAAATTTAGAGAGTTAAAGTAGAATTGACGTTTTCATAATACATTAATTTGATAAATGCTTGAAATCATTCAGTACAACGGAAATTTAAGAGAAATACAACAAAAACTCCTAAGGAGATAAAGTCTAAGATAGTTCCAACTTAGGGTTCACTAGGAAAAGCGAAATAACTTTCTCTTTTAAGCTTCAATATCATCTTCAATGTTGTTAGGGTCTTGCTTGGTTTCTCCTCCTTCTAAGGCATACACCATTCCACGTGCTTCAGTACCTTTAGCTTGGTTTTCATGGTTTCGGTTCTTTAATTCCGGGCAATCACTCTTGTAGTGCCCTTGATTCTGTAACACCCCCATTTTGACAAATATAGCAGCGGAAGCTAATCTGGGGTATTACTTCATAGTACAACAGTCATAATCATAGAAAACGACTCAAAAGAGACGTTTTGGAAAAATTTAGTTATCATTCATTTATTCATCAGAGTTTTACAAAAGGAGGTCCCAAAATCTAGAAATATAAAGTTTGAATGATAACAATTTAGCCATCTTCAAGTCCGTGCCACTCCGTGCCATAAGTTGCTCAATTACCTGAGATAAACATGCTAAAAAGTCAACACAAAGGTTGAGTGAAATTCATAGGTTTATGTTAAACAGTTTGAATATAAGTCCAATAGTGGGTTACGTTGTTATACACCCAAAGTTTGTAATAATTGCATGCAGGTACAATTTATCATAGAAAATAGTATGAATACAAGTTTGATAGTGGGTTACGTTGTTATACACCCATAGTTGATAAAACAGTATTATTGCCCTAAGCTCATGAACCTGATGCCTTAGGAAAACATAGATGGTACATAGTTGCCCCGCGGGTGCCTTGCCAAACACCCGACAGATTCAAATATAGTGCTATTGGTTACCGAAAGTATAGGTACACCAACGGGGAAGTCCAGTCCCAAATAGATCTATTCACAATATTCGCGCTCACTCCGTAGAGTAATTAACAGTTCATGATATGGGGACTTAAAGGGCAAGTAGCAGATAACTTAGGCAATAATCCATTCAGAATAGCATATAGTTGAAAAACACTGGTATTCATAGTTTATAGCATGTATCCCCCTCGCGGGTTTATGAAACATTTCAAAAGAGTTAAAATGCGAGGCTATGAACTCACCTTAACAGTACAGTGAAATCTGATTGATGGCAAAAGTATATGAAATGAAAGTAACGGCTTCGTCACACAACCTGGGTAATATGTCAAGTCTTAGTTTGATTGGATATGTTTTATGTCATAATGTAATATCATTTTGATTGAATTTATTATGGAAATATTGTATCACTGTTCGGGCTATCATAATTCAGAGGCCACGCAGTATTGTTTGAGGAGCCAGGGCACTTTAAATCGTAAACCCAGCAAACTCGTCAAAACAAATACCCAAATGGAACCCCTCACATGAAATTCCCTAGTATCGTGATACGATAAGATTTTTAAGTTTCTTCCAAAATTAGTCGATGATAAGTTATGTTAAATACATAACGAATTTGATTTATAAAGCGTCAATCGGTGATTAATAACGAAAAATGTGTCGGGTTTTAATAAAATTGAGTCTTATGACAGTAATATATATTTTTATAATTTGTTTAAAAATATTATATTTTATATTTTTAAGTTTTCAAAAATGGCAATATATACCCTTGGTTTATAAACTTTTACAAGTTTAGTCCTTTATATAAAAAATATATATATATTAAACATTTAACTTTACAACTTGGCAAAATGGATCCTTATAGTTTTAACTTTAGGAAAATAACATTTCAGTCCATTTAGTTATAAATTTCAGAAATTTATAATATATACCCCTTGCATGGAAATAATTTACAAATCAAGTCCAAAAAGCCATGCAAGCTTATTTTAATATTCCAAATGATATTTGCAGGTTATAGTTTATTAGTATAAGCTAAAATAAGATGTTTTAACGTAACAAAAGTTTAGAAAAATGTTTCATTAGCTAGAAAATCAAAACGGGTCATTTTTAGAGTTTTTACCAAAAACATATGGGTTTGAGGATTCAAAGCTTCAAATGAGAGTTCATATATGATATTAAGAGTATTATGAATGTTCTAATACAGATTATAAACTTATGGAACAAGATCTTGGCTTACTTGAGCTAGAAATGGGTCGAAATGGGGTTTTATGATCTGTACGCCTAGAAAACACTTCGGGGCTTTGTTTTTCTTGCTTGTTGGCTTCTATTCTAAGCTTAGGAACTTCTTTTGATCATCTATTGCTGCTATGGAAGTGTTAGAATTCCATTTGAAGGTAAGAGAGGAGATGTGGGGGATGATTTGAGATGAATGATGTCTTGGCCTATTTATAGGGGAGAAACCCCTTAGAGCCTAAGTTTTCTTGGGGATTAAGTGTTAGGATCTGTAGTGTGATGACTAAGGATGGTCTAGGATGAGTATGGAAGTCTAGGATAGTAGCTAAGCAAGGTGAAAGGTGGTGGAGGGTGTTTGGAGGCCATGGCTAGAAAGGAGACAACAAGGAGTTGATGAGGCCTCTTGGTGGCCAATAAAAAGAGTTGTGGTGCTTGTAAGCTGCTTGTGGATGAAGTAGCTTAGTTCTTAGAGGTGCTAGGATGGTTACATGGGTTTAAAATGGGTCAAAAACGAAATAAAGGGGTGTCGGGTTTATGGCTGTTTTTGGACAGCCAACATCAGTCCCGGTAAAATGGTTGCCATTTACAAACCGTAACTCCGATGAAGCTCAAACCAGTGAGCATGGTTAGATATTTGAGTCCTCTACAACTTTTAGTTTTACATATTTAGGGGTTACTATACAAAAATTTAGAGATAACAGCCATTTACTACAGGTGTGCAGAATCTGCGCACTTTTGCCATTTCGGCTATAACTAATTCATCCGATATCGAATCGGGTTGAGTCCACCGGCAAAATGATCACAAGACATAGGGCTACAACCTAGTATTTTTACTTAATATCCAGAACCTATTGATTTTTCCCAGATCCTATGTTTTATCAACCGATCAGATTTCTTGAAAACTATGAATTAGTTTAAGGGTGTAACGGGTTTGCTATGGTTTTATGATTTTGGTTTAGGGTTAGATGAATTAGGGTTTTAGGATTAGGGTTTAGAAGTTGTGCATTGGGTGTTTGTACCTTGTGTTAAAGTGGTGGTAAGATATAAACATGATTTAGGAGGTAAAACGACCTAGTTTGTATTTCATGCACAATTGACTTGTACATTGGGCTTTAGAAAGTTGTAACTTGATTTAGGAGGGAAAAGATATTCAAATGTTGTGCATTGATACTTGTATACATGCTTTAAAGGTTTGTACATTCATTTTATATGTATACATTACATATAATTAGGGTTTTGATGTAAACGTTTAACGTTTAATGCTTGTTTTGATATAACGTTTTGAAAAGTACGTTAAATGGTTAATGTACTTGGTAAAAATGATATTAGATATAGACTTGACATATTAGGAGGTTTACATGATATAAACATAGATATAGATGGCATAGGTAGGTTGTGTGAACTTGTTTAGTTTGCTATGTAAACAATGTTACATAATAGAATGTAATAAAGCGAAAAATTTCCCCGTACAAATGTGATCATAATAAAATAGGTTGATTTTGCATTGATGAAAATTTCGGGTTGTTATAGTCCCCCATCCTTACAGAAATCTCGTCCCGAGATTTAGTTGAATGCCGGAGTGATGTCAAGGAATGATTATGAATTGTAAGAGAGTTGCTAATCATGTTGGATACAGATTTGGAAATGAACAGATGATGACTAGAGACTTAATTGTATAAAGGTAATAATGATAATGATTAAATGAAGAAAAGGAATTATTTGTACAAACGGATTGAAAGAAAATTGTTTGTACGAATGCTATACTTAAGCCCACTCATTTATAATTTTTCATTTACAAACAGAGGCGTCCCAATCCTTGTAACTGAGAATTTATAAATTTATAGTTCGGTGATTTATAATTTCCTTATTCAAATGAAGAAGCATCCTAATTCATTTCAATAAGATGATTATAAATCATCCTATTTAAGCATAAAACATGATATCAAAACGGTGTTAAGTAGAAGATGTTTCCTTGGTGGTATGATTTTCCAAAATCATGAGAAGAATAATGAGACATTAGTCAATTGCGTTCATAAATGTAGATGTCCTATATCGACATGTTACGAGGCGAAAACTTTTGTTGTCGTATTCCAATTAATTGACATAATTTAATGTGGTGGGTTCCATGATGACCTATGTGTTTCGAAAGTACAAGACGAGTCTTAAGAATTGGCGTACTTTTGTGGGTGTAGTAGGAGATGCCCAATTTTTAATTGCTTTAATCTTGGCGGGATTAATGTGAATTCCTTGACTATCAATTATGTGCCCAAGAAATTGCACGATACTGATCCAGAAATCACATTTGGAGAACTTGGCATATAATTTCTCGTTTTTGAGTAATTCCAAGATTATTCTCAGATGTTCTGCATGTTCTTCTTTGTTATGAGAGTAGATAAGAATATCATCGATGAATACTATTACGAATTTGTCCAAGTATGGTTTACACACATGATTCATGAGATTCATGAATATAGTAGGTGCTTTCGTTAAACCAAATGGCATTACTTGAAATTCATAGTGTCCGTATCTTGTTCTGAAAGCAGTCTTAGGAATATCTTTATCCCTTACTCTCAGTTGATGATAACCAGATCTTAAGTTGATTTTTGAGTAAATGCTTGAACCTTGAAGTTGATCAAATAAATCATCGATTCTGGGTAATGGGTAACGATTCTTTACAGTAAGTTTATTCAACTCCCGGTAATCGATACACATTCTGAAAGATAAGAAGAAAGACGGATCTCCTGGACATATACCTTTCGGTTTTTATACAGGATATGAGATTTAGTCGGGTTTTGCTTTGGTCACCTCGAATGATCAAAGTTTCACCGTTGATAGGAATGTGGATGACTTTCTTGTCGCAGAGAATTTTGGCATGATACTTGGATAACCAATCCATACCAATGATGATGTTGAAATTACCAAGTTTAATTGGCATAAGATTAATTTTGAAAGGTTGGTTTTACAAAATCAGGGGGCAACCCTGGATAACGGTATTATGAAATAGTGAGGTATAAAACGGAATTGTATTATATCATGAACAACTTGCCTTTATACTTTACATAGTCAAGATTTGACAAGTGTTTTTATTTATACCACACATCCTGTGGTTAGGTTCTAAAAACTATAACTAGGATCTAATCTAGTAGTCCGAGGGTCTTTTGTTTCTGCAGTTCTTGGTCAGATGACCTATCTTGTTGCAAGTTTGACACTTGACAGTGCAAGGTCCTATGTGATGTAGGGTGCATCTTTTACACAAGGGACGATTCCCAGTATACCCATTGGTGGCAGTATAAGTCCTGAAGGTTTCTTGCTTCCTATTCTGTTGTTGGTGATGATCATTGCTACGGTTTTTATTACGGTAGTTGTTGTTGTTGTCGTTGGTGGGGTTCCTTCTATCCTCAAGCTTTCGTTTATGGTTATTGGTTTCTTGTACAGAATTGTGTTTCATTACCTGCTCTATTAACTTCTGGGTCATGGTAATGGCTTCTTCCATTTTCTTAATCTCAGTTTGGGGACAATACTTCTTTATCAAGAGTCTTTTAAATTCAGACCAGGTGATCTTATAGGCTTCTTTTACTCCAATAGGCTGGGCAAATGAATTCCACCAGAATAAAGCTTCCTCAGTGAGTGTATTAATAGTGAATTTCACTTTGTTCTTCTCGGCACAATTGCTACGAGAAAATACTGATTCAATCCCTTTAAACCAGCGAATGAGACCAATAGTTCCTTCCGTACCATTGAAGTAGAAAGGTTGGCAACTCATAAACTTCTCATAAGTGCACTTCCTTGCTACAGGAGTTTTTCTTGGCCTAGAGTTCCTATTAGGATTGTTAGTACTTGCCATCGTTGTAGCTTGTGCTTCCAGAGCTGTGGCAACACTGTCAGCAACTAGTTTTCCTGTGGCAGCATGAGTCATGGCTAATGCTTCAAATGTTGATGTCCTTTTGGGAGGCATCTATCAACATAAGATAACACGGAATAAGAATGATATCACAAGTCGTTGTCAAAATTTTCATGCATAGTGGTATTGAAATTATTTGACATGTTGTATGGATTCTTATTTTGATACAAGTTCTAACAAAATAATACACATCCTTTGATATTACATTGCAGGATATAACGGTAAATTTTAGAATTTAATATTTTAAGAGATGAAACATTCAAACAAGCATTTGACTTATTAGATTCCTCGGGGACTGTTTTACTTCCCAGTGGTCGTGGTATGATTCATAATGAGTTATCTAACTCTACAAAGATAGACTCATCAAAGAGATAATCTGATGGTGGTGTAGTTGACCTAATTGATGATGAAGACGGAGATAACGAGAAATGACATATATGATATTGAAATGGTAAGGTAAAATGGAATTACAACTTTGTTTATAGATAACGTATCTTACATATCTTATATATCCCAAAGTCTAACATGTGTTGATACTTATGCTACGTATCCTTAGATAAAAAGCGATAAAGATAAGGTTTCGATCTAGTAGTCTTGGAGTTTACGAAGTGTGTCCCATAAGATTCTTCATATATAATTGATGGCGATCTTGGATATCCTCAAGGGTCATTTCTAAATTAGAAATCCTAAAGTGAACAAAAGCAATCTTGTCTCTATGTCCCATATGCTTCTTCTGTAGTTCAAGTATCTGTGTACGGGCTTCCTTAAGTTTGGTTTTTACATCATCAAAATCTCTTGGTATGATTATCCAACCATTAACAAGTCTTTCTTCTATTTTCTTAATATAGTGAAAAGAGAGTTCTTCTAAGTAATTTAAAATATCTTCGATTTGTTTCTTATGGTGCTTCAGATGCATCTTGATAGAACTTTTTCCTATTTCAAATATCTGAGGTGGGGTAGGATTATAAACTGAGAAAGATGGTGGTTCTAGACTATAGGCTTGTTTCCAAGATGGATTGGACAAATTAGTAGAGGAGAATAATGGAAGACGGGTTTGCTTTTTAGGTGGCAATAATTTCTCAGGAACAAAGAATTCCTAGGAATTAAATATTGGAGATGGAGGTAACATAGCAGGTGAAATAATAGGAGCCGGTGATGAAATATGTGATTCTTTAGCATAGAATGCTTGCACGTCCTTCAAATACAGATTATTATAGAAAAGTGATAATGCTGGTGGGATCATACCATCCCTAGAATCTTTTGAAGAGTTAAAAGAAGTGATTCCCAATGTAGTTGACGAAGCTGAAGTATAGTTATGAATATTCATAGTGGAAAAAGCATTTTCCATATCGAATTCAGATGAAGTGATAGTAGAATGAGGGGACGAAGACATGACTGTAACAATCCAGTAAAAATAACATAAGTTATTCATATAATAATATAATAGGTATGTAGCTTTACATAGTATTCCGGGAAATGTAGTGGCATGGAGGACTTTCTTTGGCTAGAAAAGAAAATTAGTTATAGCTAAGGTTTTAACCTTGTTCTCTATAACCATGGCGCTGATACCAATTTGTAACACCCCTATTTTGACAAATATAGTAGCGGAAGCTAATCTGGGGTATTACTTCATAGTACAACAGTCATAATCATAGAAAACGACTCAAATGAGACATTTTGGAAAAATATAGCTATCATTCATTTATTCATCAGAGTTTTACAAAAGGAGGTCCTAAAATCTAGAAATATAAAGTTTGGATGATAACAATTTAGCCATCTTCAAGTCCATGCCACTCTGTGCCATAAGTTGCTCAATTATCTAAGATAAACATGCTAAAAAGTCAACACAAAGGTTGAGTGAAATTCATAGGTTTATAATAAACAGTTTGAATATAAGTTTAATAGTGGGTTACGTTGTTATACACCCAAAGTTTGTAATAATTGCATGCAGGTACAATTTTCATAGAAAATAGTATGAATACAAGTTTGATAGTGGGTTACGTTGTTATACACCCATAGTTGATAAAACAGTATTATTTCCATAAGCTCATGAACCGGATGCCTTAGGAAAACATAGATGGTACATAGGTGCCCCACGGGTGCCTTGCCAAACACCCGGTAGATTCAAATATAGTGCTATTGGTTACCAAAAGTATAGGTACACCAACGGGGAAGTCCAGTCCCAAATAAGTATCTATTCACAATACTCCGCGCTCACTGATTGTCCGTAGAGTAATTAACAGTTTCATTAAAAGCTGGTTACTTAAAGGGCAAGTAGCAGATAACGTTAGGCATAATTCATAATCCAAAGTAGCATCATAGTGAAAAAACACTTGATTCATGTGAGTTTATAGCATGTATCCCCTTCGCGGATTTATGAAACATTTCAAAAGAGTTAAAATGCGAGGCTATGAACTCACCTTAACAGTACAGTGAAATCTGATTGATGGCAAAAGTATATGAAATGAAAGTAACGGCGTTAGAGTCCACACAACACTGGGTAATATGGTCAAGTCTTAAGTTTGATGGAAAAGTTTTTATGTCATAATGTAAAAATCATTTTGATTGAATTATTATGGAAAATATTGTATCACTGTCGGACAATCATAATTCAGAGACCACGGCAGTATTGTTTAGGAGCCATGACACTTTAAAAAATCGTAAACCCAACAACCTCGTCAAACAAATACCAAATGGAACCCCTCACATGAAATTTCCTAGTATCGTGATACGATAAGATTTTTAAGTTTTTTCAAAAATTAGCAGATGATAAGTTATGTTAAATACATAACTCATTTGATTTATAAAGCGTCACCGGAATAATCAACGAAAAATGTACGGGTTTTATAATAAAATTGAGTCTTATGCATTAATATATAAAATTAAATAATTTGTATAAAATATTTAATTTTATATTTTTAAGTTTGCAAAAATGGCAATAAATACCCTTGAGGTTTATAAACTTTTATACAAGTTTAAATCCTTTATATAAAAAGTATAATATATATATTAAACCTTTAACTTTACAACTTGGCAAAATGGGTCCTTATAGTTTTAACTTTAGGAAAATAACATTTTCAGTCCCTTTAGTTATAAATTTCAGAAAGTTATAATATATACCCCTTGCATAGAAATAATTTACAAATCAAGTCCAAAAAGCCATGCAAGCTTATTTTAAGATTCTAAATGATATTTGCAGGTTATAGTTTATTAGTATAAGCTAAAATAAGATGTTTTAATGTAACGAAAGTTTAGAAAAAGGATTCGTTAGCTAGAAAATCAAAACGGGTCATTTTTAGAGTTTTTACCAAAAACACATGGGTTTGAGGATTCAAAGCTTCAAATGAGAGTTCATATATGATATTAAGAGTATTATGAACATTCTAATACAGATTATAAACTTATGGAACAAGATCTTGGCTTACTTGAGCTAGAAATGGGTCGAAATGGGGTTTTATGATCCGTACGCCTAGAAAACACTTCGGGGCTTTGTTTTTCTTGCTTCTTGGCTTCTACTCTGAGCTTAGGAACTTCTTTTGATCTTCTATTGCTGCTATGGAAGTGTTAGAATTCCATTTGAGGGTAAGAGAGGAGATGTGGGGGATGATTTGAAATGAATGATGTCTTGGCCTATTTATAGGGGAGAAAACCCTTAGAGCCCAAGTTTTCTTGGGGATTAAGTGTTAGGATCTGTAGTGTGATGACTAAGGATGGTCTAGGGTGAGTATGGAAGTCTAGGATAGTAGCTAAGCAAGGTGGAAGGTGATGGAGGGTGTTTGGAGGCCATGGCTAGAAAGGAGACAACAAGGAGGTGATGAGGCCTCTTGGTGGCCAAGAAAAAGAGTTGTGGTGCTTGTAAGCTGCTTGTGGCTGAAGTAGCTTAGTCATAGAGGTGCTAGGATGGTTACATGGGTTTAAAATGGGTCAAAATGAAATAAAGGTGTGTCTGGTTTATGGTTGTTTTTGGACAGCCAACATCAGTCCCGGTAAAATGGTTACCATTTACAAACCGTAACTCCGATGAAGCTCAAACCAGTGAGAATGGTTAATAATTCTAGTCCTCTACCTACCTTTTTAGTTTGTACATATTTTCTGGTTACAGTACAAAAATTTAGAGATAACAACCATTACTACAGGTGTGCAGAATCTGTCTTCACTTTGCCATATCGGCATAACTAATTCTCCACCGATATCGAATCGGTGTTGAGTCCAACTGGAAAAATGATCACACAAGCAACATAGGCCAACTACCTAATATTTTTACTTAATATCCAGAACCTACTAATTTTTCCCAGAGATCCTATGTTATATATCAAACCGATCAGATTATCTCCTCTGAAAACTATGAAGTTAAGATAAAGTGTGTAAACGACGGATTTGCTCTATGGCGTTCTTTATGATTTTCGGATTTAGAGGTTAGGATGAATAGGGTTTCTAGGTAATAGGGTATTAGGGCAAGTTGTGGCCTCAGGGTGTATGTACCTTGTGCCCCAAAAGTAGTGTAAAGACATAAACATGATTAGGAGCGTAAAACTACCTAGATTTTATTTCATGCACACATTGACTTGTCCATTGCGGCTTCTTAGAAAGTTTGTACCACTTGATTTAGGAGGGAAAAGATATTTCCTCAAAATGAGTTTGTGCCATTGATGACTTGTATACATTCTTTAAAGGTCTGTCATATCATTTTAACTAGTAATACATTACATAGGTAATAAAGGTTTGAGTTAAATAACTTTTAACGTTGTGACAATGCTTGTTTTGATAAAACTGTTTTGAAAAGTACAGTTAAAATGGATGAAATGTAACTTGTAAAAAATGATATTGATATAGACTTGACATATTAGAAAGGATTTTCATGATATAAACATAGATATTAGAATGGCATATAGGTTGTGTGTGAACTTCTGTAGTTTGCGACTGTAAACAATGTTACATAATAGAATGTAATAAAACGAGAAAAATTTCCCCATACAAATGTGATCATAATAAAATAGGTTAATTTTGCATTGATGAAAATTTTGGGTTGTTATAAGTATCATGGATAAATTTGCAATCATTACCAAAGCGACACGAACCTTTAGCAAAATTATAACACGACCTCCAAGACTTAACGTGAGGAGTAGAGGGTCGCCGATTTGTACCTAATTCGGCCATAAGGACCATAGGAGAAGATGAGAAAAAATCCACGTATAGAGCAAGTGACTTGTACTTCAAACACATCTCTCTGGTGGTTAGCATGGAACAAGCAGTTTTATGATCCAAAAAGGTTTCGCGATGATGAATAATACCATATACATGATCATACTTGTCGGGTAAGCCTTCGAGAGAAAACATAACCACATCTTCATTAGTAACCGGAGATCCAAGACTTGTAAGAATAGTGGCAATAGACTCAATCTTCTAAAAATATGTATCAATACTCATATCACAAAGTTTCAACGATCGTAACTCCGCCTTTAAAGCAATTGTGTGAGACTGTTTATTATCTTTTACAAGCTCGGTAATGAGATCACATGATTCCTTGGCGAATCGTGGGTGTTCTACAACCAACCTTGCTTGAAGTGCGTCCGAGATTGTCGTAAAGATCCATAATAGCATAATGGTGTCCACTTTAAGCTCTTCTAGAGTGAGAGGGGTGGGAAAGCTTGTGGAGGTAGCATTCGAAGAATCGTGGATGTACTTGCTAACCTCATAACCTTGACAAAGTTTGTCAAAAAAATACTCCCATGATGCAGTTTTATAGATCAAGCTTAACCGGAACCGTCGTGAGAAGTTAATGGCGTGTAACCTGTGAATGTTTATCCGAGAGTAGAGTAGTAGCTTCAAAACCAGTCATAATGACACGTTGAAGGAGATATAGTAATGGATTTAGGGTATGTAACGTGGGACAGTAAGGTGTTTTGTTTTTAAGGTTTTGATGTGGTTTATAGTTATGGTACGTGGAACAGTAAGAGGTGACGAGTGATAGTAAGGTTTTTAGGGTTAATAGTAACAGTGAATCGAAAGCAAATAACCGGCTCGTAACCAAAGCACGAACAACAAATAAATAATTGCATGGATTTGTGACCTTAGCACAAATCACCAACACAAGATTAAAAACAGACGAGGGATAGTAACGGCAGATTCGATGGAGGTGTTTTTAGGGTCAATGATTGGTATTGTTAGGCTAATACCATGTAAGTATGGTAAATGTCTTTCAATCTCATTCCATAATACGGTCCATAACATACAAATACAAGGAACATTATAGAGTCAAGATTGAGCCCAATACCAATACACACTAAATGATATATGGGCTAACATTAACAAGAGTCTGGCAGCTTGTTTATTGTCAACGGTCACAATAGTGTGAAGGGCTATATAGCCTTCTCGATTCATATTTTCTATTTCACTCCATCTTTTATGAAGTTGAGTGATTGTTTAACAAAATAATTTTTTCCTTCCTTAACCGCTAAGTGGAGCATTTTTCACGTAAGTTACTAAACTTTTTCTTGTTCAATCAGGTTATCCTTTTATTAAAGTTTTTCTTGTTTACATAAGTTACATAAGTTTTCTTGTTTAATCAGGTTATATACTTTTTTATTAGTGACACATCATAAATTAAGAACGTTACATAGATAATTAAAAATGTAAACATACAAAATTAAAACCTAAACATTCATAAACTATAAAGCGTATCCTTGTGGAAAACCTTAAGCAAGTTTCTCAATGTAATATTAAGATATTTGGCTGATGGTTTAGGGGAAAACACCAAAACATTATAAAGTATCAAAACAACTCTAAAAGTGATAGACTTTCCATAACCCCCCTATGTAAGGA
>BQNB010078296.1:10043-30589 GCA_026074375.1 Tanacetum coccineum
ATTTTTTGGTTCAACAACTTTAAGTTCTTGTAGAGGGAGAGGTGGTGATGATGGATCATCATTAAGAAATTCTTCAAGTAGAAGAATGTATCCCTCCGAATCATAGTAAGAGTCATCAATTTCCGGTGAAACTGGCTCATCTTCTACAGCTAGGAAAGCATCGGTTTCCTCAAGAAGAAAATCACTATCTCCGAAGGGAGTGAGGGAAGGGGGAAAAGTAGAAATGACTGGTTCCGAAGCTAGGGTGGGATTGCCACTCTTGGAAATATCCAAAAATCCAAGTACTTCTTGAGCATACTCCTCAGAAGCTACATCAATGACATCGACTCGTTTAACCGATTCAATGATATTGTAGGAGAATGTCTTAGTATCACCAACTTTGAATGTTATGGATTGGTCATCATGTCAAAGGGTCATTTATTAACCGTGAACATCAATCAAAGCTCGTGCCGTCCTCAAGAAAGGTCTTCCTAAAATTAAGGGAACCCGAGGATCGGCGACGTAGTCAACGACCACGAAGTCGGCCAGAAAGAAGAACGTCCTAACTTTTACAAAAACATCCTCGGCAATGCCAGTAGGAGTAGAAATCGTTCGGTCGGCAAGTTCAAGTATCATTTGGGTCTTGGTCAAATCCGGGAGATTTAGTTTTTCCCATATGAAGAGAAGCATTAGGTTGATGCTTGCACCGAGATCGGCCAAGGCTAAGCATTCATCCATCTCCGGAAAATCACACGGTATGAGAAATCTACCGGGGTCTCCAAGTTTTTCAGGAAACTTTTTGAGGATAACCGCCAAGCAATTCTCATTCACCGGTATCTTGAGAAGCTTTCTAAACATTAGTGCAAACTTGGGCATGTATAAGAGAGCATCCGCGAAACTAAGCTCGAAATGGAGATTCCTAAACATTTCCACAAATTTCAAAGTTAAAAGATCATCTTTTTCATGGAGCTTCTCCTTGTTACACCTTACTACGCCTGCGAGCTTTTTATTCCTCAAGCCTGATATACTCTTCCATACTAATGTTGGGGTCGTCCATATCTGTAACAAATTTGCTAGCAAAGAAAACTGTCAAATAGCCTAATACGCCGTATTTAGTGAACTGAATACACCGTATTGATGATAGAGTCAAGTACGCTGTATTGGTTTGAAAAAAAATTTATACGCCGTATCCAAGAAGATGAATACGCCGTATTGAGTATTCGACTCAGAGAATTTCAGTGAACTGTAATAATGCACACAAACACACAATATGTAAAATATACAATGCAAAAAATTAAACACACAAAACAAACACACAAATATGCAAATTAATCTAAACTAAACTAAACTAAACTAAAACACTAATAAATAAGAATTAAACAACTTCACTCTCTGGCAGCGGCGCCAAAAACATGATGTGTCATTGTGTGGTGTATATTATATGATTCAAGTTTAAATTTATATTTTCCGACTAAACCAAAAACAACACTTTAACGGGCAGTGTACCCGGTCAAGATGTAGCTTCGTTGGTAAGTAGGGTGTCAATCACTAAGAGCGAGGTTAAATCTTTTTAGTTTATTAATATCTTGGTTTTCTAATCTATGTCAAACCTATGCTAAACTTATGTTAGTCCTAATCCTAATTCTAACAGGTAAAAGGGGTTTTCAGCCTGAGAGACTGGCACGGGTTTGGTTGGTGACTAAAATCAATCCAAGGCACTTTAAACCACGTAAGCAAATTAACAGAAGATAAAAGAGCGGTTGAACCAAATATAAGGGAACTGTATTAACCATTATTAATCCGATTAGAATGTTGGTTTGTTTATTTAGTGCAATGATTTCTTGTCTCGAGGTGGCATATCATTCTTAATACTTAGGCGTTTCATCTTCCTAAGACCTAGACACATTAATTCTGTCACAATTAAAGCATCCGCATAAAGCATCCTTATTTGCTGATTATAATCTATCTTAGGAATTAAAGCAATGGTGATCTTATTAAACTCTAGCTCATAGAGACTGATTGGTGCAAACTACACCTTAAAATATATATAATATAATAAAATATAAAATATATATAGTAAGAATAGTCTAAAAGCAGAATCAATGATACCGAGAAGTAGTATAGAGTGTTCCCGGGTCGTTTATCCCCAACGAGGCTGGACTGGAAAATCGATACAGTCGAAGATTTGAGTTTGAAGGAGAGAATTGAATTGGAAGTGTGGAAAAGTCAAATTAAACAATAACAAACAAAAACGTTTAAGAAAAACCTAAAAATTACGAAATTAAGCTGAAAAACGGAAGCACGAATCCCGAACAAAGGGGGAAAAACCTAAAATCTTTAAAAATAACCCTACGAAGAAATTTTCACTTCTAAACTACTCTAGGGAACAAATAACGAAGAATGAAAAAGACTAGACCGAAAACGGAGTTCGTTTGACACCAAAAACGAAGTAAGACAAAAACCGCACCGGAGACCGTTCTTTAAAAAAGGAAAAGTTGTAAAAATGACCCTACGAAATTTTTTGTATTTTTCCTACAAACTATATGACAAAAGAAAATTTTCTAAAAAAGCAAAATATTTTTTTGATAATTTTTGTATTTTTTATGAATTAATTAAACTTTTAACGAAATTAAATTATAAAAAATATTAAATGACTTCGAAAAATTCTGAAAAATTTACTAAAAATACTTTACACTATGGCAGTCCTACGAAAAATAAGAAACTAAAGATTGCTTAATGAATAAGCCCCGAATAAGCTGTTACAGCTTATTAGCTTATAAAAAGCAATAATCGTGTATAAAATAAACTAATCCCTTGAGTCTTTAACTCGAAAAAAGATAACCAATAAGGGCGCACCGGTGAGGTCAGTGTACAAAAGGGGACTGTATCGAGAGGTCACGGGTTCGAGTCTTGCTCACCCGGACCTCTTGTCTTTCCCCTTTTTTTTTTTTTTTGAAAACTCAAAGAAGCAAAGTTGTTAAGCTCGTGGGGCTTAACAACTTTGTCTTCTACAACTTTTTACGAAAAGCACTTAATAAGCTTAAAAATAAGCTTAAAGTTCGACAGTTTAGCTTAAAAGGGCTTAGAAGCAAAAAGACTTAAGTCATTTTGGACTTGTGGTCGAAATAAGCTAAACTTAGGACTTAAATTAGCTAAAGGGATCTAAATTAATCTAAATAAGCTTAAAAAGACTTAAAGCTTAAGGCTAAAATAAGCTGTGAAGAGCTTATGAAGACAGGAAAGCTAACAAAGCTTAAAGGTAAAATTTCACTAAGTTATTTGGACAAAAGCTAGGGAAAGGCAAAATAAGCTTAACAATTAACTAACTAATCTAAATAAGCTATTAGGATCAAAATTAGCTTATTAAATAAGCTCAATAAGCTAAGATGAAAAATAAGTAAGCCTACACTAATCTATGCTAAAGACAGTCAACAGGCAAGTTTAAGCCTAAAATTAAGCCAACAAATAAGCTCCTTAAGGTCTGAAACTTAAGGGGCTTATACAAGAGCTTATAAGCTCTTGAAATAAGCCAAGAAATTGGGCTTAAGTGGACAGAAAGGGTAAGCAATGAGAGCTTAAAGTCTCCCCTTTGCACCAGGGGAGATTTTTACCCCCTTAGCACCAGGGGAAAACTTAAGCTAAGGACAAGGGCTTAATTGACAGCTTATTTTAAGCTGTCAAATAAGCTTAAATTTAAAAGATAAGTTAAAACAGCTGTAAGTACAATAGGAAATGGACTTGTGCACCAATATTAAGAATACAAAAACCATTTAATAACCAGCTGATTTTTACTTTTTTGAAAAAGGCTTTAGCTTTAAAAAACCTGAAACTTACAAACTTTGATGGTTTTGTGACTCAAAAAGTCAAGTGACCAAAGGGTACTTGGTCCCAGGCGTGTTTTAAAGCACACAAAACACACTTTTTGAACTTAAAACTCAAGATCAAGTGCCTTACTAAATACGCACTTGTAAGCTTCTTTAAAAAACCATAGTTATTGTGAAAACACTTGTTGAAAACTTGAAAAACAATTTTAAAACTTAAAAACTTCTTAAAAACAGACTTAGATGACTAAATTACTTAAAGCTAAAATTAACTTGTGACCACAACCCATAAAAACCATTGTTGACCCTATTTTTACTCAGTAACCCCAAACACCACCCTTAATATTTTAAAAATGACTTATTAAAACCTATAAAAGCTTAAGTTTAAACTGAAATTATAAAAAGATTACAACTAACTTGACAATTTTAAACAATAAAAAGATAAAAAGCAAATCAAATAAGCACTTAAATAGAGACTATAAGCTAGAACAGAATAAGCTAATTTTAGACAGTTTCAATAAAATTACATGGAAATGAAAGGAAAAGCACTAACAGGCATACTTTAGCATAAATAAACACTAATAAGCACAAATAAACAGTAATAAGCTAAAAAATAAGCTAATAAGCAATTGCTAGACAGAAACTGTAAGCAAAATTTAAAAGTAAATGTACCTTTAATCCTTTGCTCAAAACAGGATTTTTGGAACCTAATAAGCTCTAAAATCCTACCCAAAGCTTATAAATAAGCTTAAACTAAGTAATACCAATAAGCCTTCCAAATTTGCTTATTCATCCATTCTTGCTTTAATCCAACAGTAACCTTACCTTTACTTGTGAATTTTTCTTAAATTTGTGTAATAGTAAAAAAAACAGGTTATAGAAAATGCTTGAATGAAAGCTTAAAGTTTTTAAGAAGACAATTGTAACTTAGAACACAATTGCAAAACTAAACTCGAATTTTTCACTAAAAAATTGAAGTACAAGTACATAAAAGACTTAAACTGAAAATTTAACACACTTAAACTTTTAAAAAAACTAAAAACTACATAAAAACTACACACACGGCCTCAAGGGCTTTACAATGCTTTAAATAGGAAAAACGACTAGGGTTCACTTCTTGTAATCTTTGTCTTCTTGCAGGTGTGTTTGTTTGTAGACACACAAACACCTTGTTTTTGCTGTGAGAGTGTAAAGAGCAAACAATCTGAGCCCTCCATTCGCCTTTGTGCCCAAGAAAACTTATAAGAACCCTTGATGAATTCGTGGTTTATGGATTGGCCTGAACATGGCAAACCCATGTGGTTGTGGGGATATGGATTGAGAAGTTTTCTGAGTATATGGAAAGTCAACAAGGTTGATAAAAACTGACAGGGGTGGGGTTATGGGGTTTTGGCGGAATGAAACGAGAGAGATATACAGAGGTGATATTGAATGTTGGGGTTAAAGCTATGGGAAGTTAACATAAAATGGTCCCCTCAAGGATATATATCCTTGCAACCCCATGGTCCCTTGTGGTATCAAAGTTTGTGGGGATTTGGCAAACCAACCCCCCAATGGGTATACATGGATTGCAACCGTATGACCTTGTTAGCCTATAAACTCTTTATCATTTTGCAGCTATGGCCCTTGGGGTATCTCCTTTGGCAAATATGCAGTTTCACCCCTATCTCTTCTTTTCTTCTTTTCTCTTAAAATAAGATTAGGGATTAACACGTTAGTCCCTAAACTAGTTTTTCTTTGACTTTTTGGCTTCGGGTTAGTCTTGGGTTGATTAGGATGACACTTTCTACACTTGGCTTTGGACATTGACATTGTCTTTTTCCTGCTTTTTCCTTCCGAGTCCGGTTTTGTCGTTTTGGCTTCGTTTTTAGTCTTTTCTTAAATATTTCTTACCTGCACAATACAATTAGCAAAACAAGCATATATTTGGGGAATTAAGTCCGATTTTTGGGTTATTTAGCTCGTTGTTTAAAGGTAAAAGGTATGTTAATTAAACACATGCCAAATCCCCCATACTAAGGTTATTCCGAGTCCTCTACCGCAATGCTATGAAGTAAACATTTGGAAAACTAAGAATACTCGAACACACCTCGACCAAAAACCTCGAAAAGTAGCTAAGTGTCATCGAGTGAAGTTAAAGACTCATAAGTATTTGAAAATACCCGCCTTTTTTACCAATTTTTTTATTATGTACAAAACCATAGTCTTTTAGTATATTTCATTTTCTAGAGAACGTTTTGACTTTCGTTATTTAATTAATTTTAAGGGACATAAGAACAAGATGCATTTCGATCCGAGAATGCCCCAAAAAGGATAAATTACATCGTTCCTGACTTTTCACTTATCCAACCAAGCTTAAAAACGAAATCACTGTTAATTAATGTGAGTTAAGATGCACACAAGACTACCATAATTGCAATTGTAAACATTTCACGTCCCGACAATTTATATCTTTAAGCGGCGTATGTTCTAATTTGAATTTCAACCAAGGATCCACGTTTTATAATATTCAAGTTCACGTTCCACCCGAGAATAAATAGTTTAAAAGGCAGATCTTCCCATGATACGACTTTCGTCACGGGCCACATTCCCAACCATGCGTTAAGTGACCAGGCTTTTGACACCCCACAGAGACTAGTATCGGGACTCACGGACCTTAGGTTTCAAAAACTCTCAGGTTTTCCGTAAGCACATAGCTTATAAAATATAATAGCCAAAGTTCAAAAGCATATTCGAATTTAACAAAAAGAGGTTTTTTTATTTACACTTAACATAACTATTTATACAATTGAACCATCGACCGTTTTAGAAGCTGCAACATCGTTGTGATCCGGGCAAAGATGCAACAAACTTTATCAGTCTCGGATAATTTTTACTATGGGTTTTCTTTAGAAGGCTGTAACATCGGTTGTGAGACCGGCAAATACAACAAACTTTTAATCAACCCCAAATTTATATTTATTATATATCTTGCATTTTCAAATCATCATTTTTTTTATTATTGGGACAACGTCTTTTTGAAAAATTCCAAGTATAAATTGAATTAAGTCTAACGATTTTGCTATAATACTATAAAATGTATTGATTAAGTTTAATTTCCAAAAGTAGCACTATAATTAGTCAGGTTAGAATCTATGGGAGGAAAAACACAAGATTACACACGATAGCTCTTAAGATTTCCAAATAATCCTTGTTTAGCATATAACTCATACTTAACACTATCATTTTTCGTTCTTCGCGAATATTCGCGAACGCTTAGTCTAAAGGTTAAGGAACAAGCTAGAGCTCAACAAGCTCGACCGAGTCAAAATTTATTCTTATTCTACCCAGCAGGAAAGTCAAAATTGTGACAAAACACTTATTTTATTTTTGAAAATTTTTAAAATTTTTTCATTTTTTTTGAAATTTTGGTGGTAAAAACGAGATTACGCGGTAACAACGGCTGCAGGTAAAAATCAAATCGAAGATCCCCCCATACTAGAATGAAACATTGTCCTCAATGTTTTACGAAGGGTTTTTATAGTAATCCTAAGCCATAATTAAGTATGCTTAAAGATAAACGTTAGTTGATAAGATTTGGATATTCGGGATTCCCAAAATGAAGCTAAGGATTTGTGAATCTCTTGTAGTAACGAAGGACAATTAGCACAGAGGCTTTCAAAAATCCGGGACCATCCTGACAATACAGCACAAAACACAACACACGGAAAAGGAAAGAGCAAGCCTCCTCACAAACAACTAAACCAAATTCATAAACTAGCATAACCACTACTACTGTATAAACTAGATAAGCATGGGGTGCCTCCCACGAAGCGCTTGTTTAGGTCACTAAGCTTGACCCATTCCAATCCCGAGAATTCAGTTGTCCTTAGGGAATGTTTGGAGGTCTAGGATATCCAGGCAGGGATAACACCTCCAAGTAGTGCTTGAGACGATGAACCTTTACTTTGCAGATTTGGCCCGAGTTCTGAGAAAACTCAACGGTGCCATATGAAAAAATTTGAACAATGATGAATGGTCCTGACCAATAGGATTTTAACTTGCCGGAGAAAATTTTCAATCTGAGTTAAAGAGAGGACTTGATCAGTCGACGTTGAAAACGCGAATTTGATCTTTTGCTTCATGAATTCTCTTATTTTTCTCTTTGTAGATCAAAGAAATTTCATAGGCTTATCACGCAGGTTCACTTAATTCATGATGTGAAACTATGCGTTGATCACGAAGACCGCGTGTTAGGTAGGATCAAAGTTTTGCATTTTTTAAGGGCCCAGTAAGCTTTGTCTCCAACGTCAATCGGTATGATACATGCCTTTGCCAAAAACAATCATGTATGGAAGTACAACCCGATGGGTTTTTGTATGCGTGTAACTTAAAAGGCCCAGAGACGCATCTAGTTTGTTCGACCAAGAGGCACGTTTTCCGCCCTACTGTCCTTCAATAATTCGTTTAAACCACGATTGATACTTAACCGCCCACTTGTCTGGGATGATACGCGGTTGTGAGAGACATGATGACTCCATATTTAAGCATGACCTTTCCTGCAAATTATGTGTTCCCCCCCCCATTGCAAAAATAGCGTTCCACGATCACTGATGATGCACGGGAGCAACCAAATCAGCAAAGAGAGAATTAAGGAATTAGCAAACAACAAAACGGCGTCGTTGGTGGGGAGCGCCTTTGCATCAACCCATTTTGACAGATAGACGACAGCCACAAGTATGTATTTGTTGCCTACAAGAAGATATGTGGAAGAGTCCCAAGAAGTCGATGTCCCCAAACGACCAAAGATTTCCACAAACTTGGATGGAATTTAGAGTCACTCACAACCCTTTGTGAAATTTTTTCCTTCGTCGTTGGCACATTCCACAATTTAACCAACTCTGTGCATCTTTGTATCTTGAAAGGCAAAAGAAATCCGAGCATCAAAGACCTATTTGGCGGTGAGGTGTATTGCACCAAGATGTCCCCACCTGTGGTCCCATTGTGCAACCTTCGAAATGTGGATAGCTTCCTTGCCGAGCACACAAAATCCGCCAAGTATCAGTTTGATCCGCAACAGATTTTGAACATAGAAGAAGGGGTCATCCCAGAAGTAGTGTTTTGACATCTTTGAAAAACCTTGTTTTCTGTTGGAAGACATTCCTATGACAACGAAAGTTACCACCTCATTGAAGTGTCGCGAAATCTGCAAACCATGGGGTACTATTAGCACGAAGATCAACCGATCTAAAGTTTCGATATGGAAATGTTTTAGTGATTTCCTGTTCTCGAGTTATCTAGATGAGGGTTCTCAATTCTGGAAAGAATGTTCGGCGGCCAATTTTCTGCTCCCTTTTTGTCTCGTATGATAACATCAAATTCTTGAGCAAAAGGATCCACCGCATTAGTCTTTGCTTAAACATCTTTCTTAGAGAAGAGATACTTTTATGGCAGAATGGTCGGATATACACATGCTCAAAGACAAAACAAGGTAGCGACGAAACTTCTCAAAAGGCATACACCAGCAAAGTAATACTTTACGGTCGTATGTAGGTGCTTGAGCTTCAGTCATGGTTTTGCTGGCATAGTGGATTGGTTGAAAATGCTTGTTCTTTCGTTGCCCTAGGACTGCCCCAATTGCAAAATCACTTGCATCACACATGAGTTCGAAGGGCAAGTCCCAGTCGGGAGCAATCAAAATCGGAGGAGCCTCAGTCAATTTCTTTAAGTGTTCTAAAGATCGATACACTCTTTTGAGAAAAAATGGGTCTCTTTTCAAGCAAATGAGTCATTGGGTGCGGGCTATCTTTGAGAAGTCCTTGTATGAAATCCGGTAAAAACCGGCGTGGCCCAAAGAAAACTTCGGACACCTTTCACAGTGTCGGGTGAGTGGAGCTTGGCGATAACAATCAACTTTAGCTCGATCGACCTCAATTCCTGATTTAGAAATTTTGTGTCCGAGAACAATACCTTCTTTTACCATGAAATGGCTTTTCTCCCAGTTTAGGACCAAATTGGTGTCTTCACCACACCGTTTAAAAACATTTTGTCAAGTGGGAAAGGCATTATAAGAAACGAATCCCCGAAGACTGAAAAGTCATCCATAAACACTTCCATCGTTTTTTCGATCATGTCATGGAAGATTGCCATCATACATCGTTGGAACGTGCCGGGTGCATTGCATAGCCCAAAAGGCATGCGACGATAGGCAAATGTTCCGTATGGGCAAGTAAAGGTTGTCTTTTCTTGGTCCTTCGGGTCTATGGGAATCTGGAAATAACCCGAAAAGCCATCGAGGAAACGAATAGAATTACGGTTTCCCGCGAGTCTTTCAAGCATTTTGGTCCTGAAGGAAAGTTGGGAATGGTCCTTTCGGGTAGCCTCATTCAACTTTCTGTAGTCGATGCACACTCTCCACCCTGTGACCAATCGAGTCGGTATAAGATCATTTTCATCATTTTTCACGACGGTCATGCCACCCTTCTTTGGTACACAATGCACCGGGCTTACCCATGGACTGTCAGAGATCGGATAAATCAATCCGGCGTCAAGAAGCTTTTCAACTTCTTTCTTGATGACGTCGTTGGATTTTGGATTTACCCGCCTTTGATGCTGAACCGTAGGTTCGTAGTCCTCTTCCATGAGAATTTTGTGGGTACAAAACTCTGGGTTGATACCCTTGATATCAGAAAGTTTCCAAGCGATGGCTCGCTTGTGGGACTTAAGAACCTCGATTAGAGCTGCCTTTTTCCTCATTTTTAAGTGTCTTTTTTTGCAATTATGGACGGTAACAACTTGGTCGTCACCCTCCAAGAATGCATATTCCAAATGAGGTGGCAAGTCCTTGAGTTCAAGCTCAGGGGGCTCATTAACGGAAGAATTTTCATGATTTGCTTCACAAATCTTAAGATCTTTTCGAGTTTCAGGAAAGTAATTTCCTTGGAGAGGTGGTGATGGTTCACTATTGAGAATTGCTTCGAGGAGAAGTATGTCCCCTTCAGGGTCATAATAAGTTGGATCAACTTCCGGTGAAGTTGGATCATCCTCTAAAGCAAGGAAAGAGTCGGCTTCTTCGAAAAGGAGAAAGTCACTGTCCCCGAATGGAGTTAAGGTTGGAGAAGAAATAGAGACCGATTGGATCATAGTAAGAGATGTGCTTGCGCAATCGAGATCACATTTGAGAAACCAGAACTTTCTTGAGAGTATTCTTCACAGTCATACAATGACGTTCAATTGTTCGGTTTTTGCAGTCAATATGATTATAGTCGGCTGGTGTACCTCTAAGTTTGGTCCAGAATAAATGTAATGCCCTCTGCAACACACGAATTGATATTTCGCCTTCGTATACATCGATTAATGCACGACTTGTCTTTAAGAAACCCCTCCCGAGAATTAGGGGTACTCGGGGGTTTGGCTCAAAATCGACGACTACGAAATCTGCAGGAAATTGGAACTTTCCCACCGTCACATAGACGTCTTTTAGCGATAACCGATGGTTTCATAGATTGAACGGACCGCTAATTCAAAGCGTCATGGCAAGTTGGGGTTAGTTCAGTCAAGAAGAGAGAGATTTTCTAGAAGAACGTAATATGGCATACGATTAATTGCTTTGCACCAAGATCGGCCAATGCTTTTCATGTATTAATCCCGGAAAATCACATGGAATGAGACACGGACCAGGGTTCACTCAAGTTTCTTTGTAACTTGTTAAGATGACTGCTGAGCAAATCTCTTCAATGGGGTTTAGCCAATCACATAACTTTCCTTGTTTTCCGATTAAGGATTTTAGAGGTCGATGCGAATTATGGCAAAGCATCAAGGCCATCCCGTAAAGCTAAATTTCGAAACTCAAATCCCGAAAAGATTTTCATAGAATTTCTTCAAGTTTGTCATAGCTATTCTCACAGACGACTTTCATCAATTTCTTCTTGAAGGAAATGGAATTGAAGCTTTTTGGTTAGGCCTTGATGCACGTAACAGGATCATTTTTCGGGTTCATAATTGATTCATGATTGACAATCGGACAACCGGAGTGTGGGACGTCTTCGTTTGCTTCCCAGTTATAATTAGGATTCAACGTTTCCTTGTGTGACCCCTTTATCACGTTCCATTAACATTAGAAAGAAGAAAGTAATGGAATCGTGGGTCCCTGTTAAGCTACACCACTCGAGTGGTAATATACTTTTAAATCCTCTTTGGGATAGTAAACGGTTTACTTAGCTAGAGTTCCCGAAGTAGAGGCGGTATTGGAAGCGACAAACTTGGAAAGCATGTCAGTGAGATTGTCAATTGGATTTTTGCATTTTTTGACTTGAGTTTGCATGTTTCCTCATCACAGCATACATAGCTTTTACGTTAGCTATTGGAAATCTTCCTTGATATACCTAAGTTTGATGAGCTGTAAGCATGATAGGCTGGATCATGATTAAGCATGAGGTGAACAACCCTGATTTCGATAGACTTTACCTGATGAACCGGGGGGTTGGTAAGCTGAAGCTTGATTATAAATTCCTTCGGTTTTGGGTTGTAACGATTCTGATTGTTTTTCCTTGATTTTTGCACAGAATTTTTTGAACGTGAAGGAAAACCGGAGGTCAATTATGATTTTGAATCTGGGCTCGATAACCGGTGTTTCCTTGGCTGAAATTAGCTACGGCTGCTTGAGAGACATATTCTTGGATATTATCTCGATAAACGTTGCCAAAAGTGGCTGGACAAGTTTGGTAGGAATGAGCACCACCGCAAGACACAACTTTCCTCAACCGCTTTGACAGGAGTAGGACGGGATATTGATTATCTTGTCAAGGAGTAAAGCCCTTTCACCATTCTTTTAACTCGCAACTTCGAAATAGATACTTGGGTGGAAAGGCGCTCGCACAACTTGGCAACAACAGGTTTGTTGCGTGAATTACCGGACTTTGGATTGCTTTCAATTATTTCTTAGCAATCACTAGGCAATTTTTGTCCAAAAAGTTGCCAACCTACTCGGCGGAATTTAACGAATCTTGGTCGTTAAGTTCAAGGCATTATAGAAAGTAACAAGTTGATGCAATCAGAAAATCCATGATGTGGGACATGCCCGAAAGAAGATCATTAAATCTGACCCATGCTTTCGTAAAAACGTCTCAACAAATCTTTGTTGTAATCTCATGTATTTCATATTCGAAGACTTGTGTTTTGGAAGTGTAGGGAAAAACTTGTTGATTGAATTTTAGGAAACAAGAACATCCCATGTTTGAATTGATCGATTGGGTTCTTTCCTCTATCCAAAATCCTGGCTGCACCCTCGAGGGAAAATTGGAAAAGCATAGCTTTTTTCAAAACCGACGTACTCGGGACGTTCGGGGAACTTCATCGAGAAGTGTAATCATTGTTGAAATATCAGAATGAGGGCATGAGGATCCTTCTTTGTCATGTCCGAAAGAACTGTTTTGTTTTGAACGAGGTTGATTAAACCATGCTTATCAACTCAAAGTTAGCATTGATTTCAGGGACTGAACAATTGCATCTTGTAACCCTCGTGGGTGCTTCCGAGCAATGAGCCATGGTACGATTATCAGCCATTGGAGGTGGGGGAGGAGGAGGGTTTTCAAGCGGTTCTTCAAGATTAAACGGTTCAACAACAGGAGGTGGGGCCTGGTGTTGTTGATTATGAAGATTGCGAGTTTGGGAACGAGTGTGCATACACTAAGAAAGAAAATTTACACTAATTTTTTTTTTGGTTTTTTTTTTGGCTTATCGAAAGTGAATTCACAATTTATTTTAATAACGGACAACGAAGAAGACAACTTAAGCCTAATAATCGACAAGCTTCTCGGTAACTCTTCGAAAAGAAAAACGCACAAAGGAGCATGGAATTTGAAAGCTGCGAATCTATAAAAAACCATTTCCTTAGGGTAGGGTCTTAGTTCCCTAGGAACAACCCCGCCTATAACCCCACTTAGAGTTTGTTTATCTTTTTTAAAGGTGAACCCGTACTTGCTGAGCGACACAAAAAGGCAAGTTTTTAAATCTTTGTTACGAATTGGGGAACCACAAAGGTTCACTCGGAATTATTATGATAATACCTGCGGTTGAGAATATTATATTTTGGTATTTTTACCACTTTTGTGGAATTTTATTTGTTAAATAAAGACAATGTTTTATTTTTATATTTTTGATTTTCTTTTTTTCTTTTTAAGTTTTTTTTAAATGATAATTATACTAAAAAGAAAATGAAAATATTTTTGTACTTTTTGGTTTTTTTTTTTTAGTTAATATGCACAGATTCAAACACAAATGATCAACAGCAACGATAGTCGGTATCACAGCCTCCCCGGCAACGGCGCCAAAAATTGATTAGTTAAAATTCTTTCAAACTATAATATATAATATATAATAAAATATAAAATATATATTAGTCTAAAAAAAACAACAAATCAATGAAACCAGGAGCAGTATAGACTTTTCCCGGGTCGTTAATCCCCAATGAGGCTGTGCTGGAAAATCGTATACAGTCGAAGAATTGAGTTGAAGGAGAGAATTGATTTCAGAGTGTGGCAAGTCAACAATTAAAACAATAACAAACAAAAAAAAACGTTAAAGAAAAACCTAAAAATTACGAAATTAAAGCTAAAAAAAAAACGAGAGCAAAATCCCGAACTAAGGGGGAAAAAACTAAAATCTTCCAAAATTAGACCCTACGAAGAAATTTTCACTTCTAAACTACTCTAGTGAGACAAATAACGAAGAATGAAAAAGACTAGAACTGAAAAGAACGGCAGGTCGTTTGACCCGAAAACGGTCAAGACAAAAACCGCACCCGAGCCCGTTCTTTAAAAAGCAAAAAGTTATAAAAATGACCTATAACAAAAATTTTATATTTATTCTACAAACTATATGACTAACGAAAATTTTCTAAAAAGAAAAATATTTTTTGTGATAATTATTTGTATTTTTTTATGAAATTTTTTTAAACTTTTAAACGAAATTAACTTGTAAAAAATAATAAACGACCTTTAAAAAAATCTGAAAATTTTACTAAAAAATTCGTTACACTATGGAAAAACTCTACAAAAATAAGAACAAAAAAATTGCTTATAAATAACCGCAAAGTAGCTGTAAACAGCTTATGGCTTTAATAGCCAAAAACACCCTTACATACCCTTGCCCTTGGGATATCAAACGTAACAGTCCCAAGTCGCATCGGTATGTGTGTGTTATAAAGAGCGGTGTACGAGGTAGAGACCCGGATCGATGCCTTATGCTCACCCTGGTAACCCCTTTGACTCCTTTTTTTTTTTTTTGAAAAAACTTTGTGAACAAAGATGTTAAGCTTATGGAGCTTACACCAACTTCACAACTACAACTTTTTCTAAAAGCTAATAAATAAGCTAAAAACGGGCTTTTAAGGTGACAGAAGCTAAAATGAGCTTAAAGGGCTTAAAACAGCTAAGTCTTTGGCTTTTTGGTCACTTAAGCTAAAACTAGGACTAAAAAGCTAAAAGGGGGGCCTAAACTATCCTAAATAAGCAAACGGTGATAAAATATATAAACTAAATAAGCTGGAAAAAGGGCTTAAATGATAGAAACTTAAACTAAGCTTAAAAAGCAAAAAGGCTTAACTGTCAACACTAAATAAGCTATGAAAATGAGCAAATAAGCACACACAACTTATTACACCAACCTAATTGCCACTAGGAACAAAAATTAGCTTATGAAATAAGCTTAATAAGCCAAGGGGGAGCTTAATACCTACAATAGTACTAACTAAAGTGTTAGTACTGTTGGTGTAATACTTAAGCTAGGGACAAAAACTTGGCTTAAAAATAAGCCATCAAAAGTGCTTTTAAAGTCCTGAAACTATGAAACTACTAAAGAGCTTATTGGCTTTTTAGAAAAGCCAATAACTCATGCTTAAGTTCACTAGAAAGCTAGAATGGTGGGCTTAAAGTTACCCCCTTAGCACCAGGGGAAAACTTAAGCTAAAGAACAAAGGGCTTAATTACAGCTTATTTAAAGCTGTCAAATAAGCATAAATTTAAAAGATAAGATAAAACAAAGACTAGTACACTAGAAATAGGACTTGTGCACTAATTTATAAGAATTCCAAAAACCATTTAAACAACCTGGCTGATTTTTACTTTTGAAAAAGGCTTTTAGCTTTTAAAAACTGAAACTTACAACTTTGATGGTTTTGACTCAAAAAGTCAAGTGACCAAAGGGACTTGGTCAGCTTGTTTTAAACACACAAAAACACACTTTTTGAACTTAAAACTCAAGATCCCAAGTGCTTATCTAAATAAGCACTTGTAGCTTCTTTTAAAAACCACAGTTTTGAAAAACACTTGTGAAAACTTGAAAAACAATTTTAAAACTTAAAAACTTTTAAAAACAGACTTAGATGAGCTTAAATACTTAAGCTAAAATTATCTTGTGACCACAACCCATACAAAACCATTTTTGACCCGTTTTTACTCTTAACCCAAACACCCCCTTAATATTTTAAAAATGACTTTTAAACCTATAAAAGCTAAGTTAAACTGAAATTTTAAAAAGATTACTACTACTTGAGCAATTTTAAACAATAAAAAGATAAAAAGCAAATCAAATAAGCACTTAAATAGAGACTATAAGCTAGAACAAAGAAGAATGCTAATTTTAGACAGTTTCAATAAAATTACATGGAAATGAAAGGAAAAGCACTAACAGGCATACTTTAGCATAAATAAACACTAATAAGCACAAATAAACAGTAATAAGCTAAAAAAATAAGCTAATAAGCAATTGCTACAGTAACTTTTAAGCAAAATTTAAAAGTAATGTACCTTTAATCCTTTGCTCAAAACAGGATTTTTGGAACCTAATAAGCTCTAAAATCCTACCCAAAGCTTATAAATAAGCTTAAACTAAGTAATACCAATAAGCCTTCCAAATTTGCTTATTCATCCATTCTTGCTTTAATCCAACAGTAACCTTACCTTTACTTGTGAATTTTTCTTAAATTTGTGTAATAGTAAAAAAAACAGGTTATAGAAAATGCTTGAATGAAAGCTTAAAGTTTTTAAGAAGACAATTGTAACTTAGAACACAATTGCAAAACTAAGACTGAATTTTCATTAAAAATTGAAGTACAAGTACATAAAAGACTTAAACTGAAAATTTAACACACTTAAACTTTTAAAAAAACTAAAAACTACATAAAAACTACACACACGGCCTCAAGGGCTTTACAATGCTTTAAATAGGAAAAACGACTAGGGTTCACTTCTTGGAATCTTTGTCTTCTTGCAGGTGTGTTTGTTTGTAGACACACAAACACCTGATTTTTTGCAGTTATAGAGTAAAGAGCAAACAATCTGAGCCCTCCATTCGCCTTTGTGGCCAATAAAACTTATTAATAAACCCTTTATGATTCTGTTGGGTTTATGGATTGCCAACAAGGCAAACCCAAGTGGGTGTGGGGTTATTGGATTATTGAATTTTTGAGTAAAAGGAAAGTCAACCAAGGTGAGAAAACGACAGGGGTGGGTTAAGGGGTTTTATTTGGCGGGAGAGAAACGAGAGAGATATACATGTTTTAATGTTGGGGTGAAAGTATAGGGAGATAACATAAATGGACCTCAAGGATAAATATCTCATTGTCACCCATGTTCTTTGTGTTATCAAAGTTTGGGGATTTGGCAAATTAACCCCCCAAGGGTTATACATGGAGTTGCACCATATGTCCTTGTTAGCTATAACTCTTTTCATTGGCAGCTATGAGCCCTTTGGTTATCTCATTGGCAAATAGGACATTTCAACCCCTTCTCTTTCTTTTCTTTTTTTCCTTCTTTAAAATAAGATTAGGATTTACAATTTTAGCCCTACACTTGTTTTTTCTGACTTTTTTTGGCATCGGATTAATCTTGGGTTTACTTAGGTTACTTTTCTACACTGGGACTTGGACTTTGACTTTGTTCTTTTTCCTAGCTTTTCCATTCCGAGTCCGGTTTTGTCGTTTTTGCTTCGTTTTCGTCCTTTTCTTAAATAACCGTACCTCTGCCACAATACAATTAGCAAAACAAGCAATAAAATATGGGATTTTAAAGTCCGTTTTTGGTTATTTTTTAGCTCGTTTTTTAAAGGTAAAATAGGTATGTGTAAAAAACAATACCAAGAAGTCCGCCATGATACAACTGTATTGACAAAGTAAATGTTCGAACACCCCATTCTCAAAATGCTCCTTGATAAAGTGAAATCTGATGTTTATATATATGCTTTTGATCTGGAATGTTGAACTTGTTTGCAGCAAAAGTGCAATAGCGCTTTTGTTATCACAGTACATTTGGAACATTTGTTGAAACTAAACCATAGTTCGTAATATGTGTATCTCATCCAAAGATTTGAGCACAATATCCGAACAAAGCAATATATTCAGCTTTTGTACTGGATATCGCATTGCTTTTCTGCCTTTTTGATGACCAACTAATAAGTCTATCTCCCAAAAATTGCATACTACCAGATGTGCTACGACGTGTATCTTGACAACCAGCATGATCCGCATCTACAAATGCTGTTAGAGCAATTAAAGAATCCTTCGATACCATAGTCCCCGATTAATTGTTCCTTTTAGATATTGAAAGATCCTTTTTACTGCATTTAAGTGCTTTTCGGTAGGCCGAGCCCAGATATCGGGCCACACAAGCATATCGCAAATTGTAGGTCAGGTCTACTGGCTATGAGTTTAAAGTAGGGTGCCTATCATACCACGATAGTGAGATGTATCAACGGCTTCCCCCCTTCTTTTATCCCTCATACCAGTTTTGGATTTCTCCACCATGGGAGTATCTACTGGGTCACAAGAGTCAAAACCGTATTTCTTTAATGATTCAAGGGCATATTTTGACAGATTAATAATAGCCTCTGGGGGGGACTTTGAAATCTGTGAGTCCTAAGAAAAAAAGAGATTTTGCCCATCATTGACATCTTAAATTTTGAACACATGATTTTATAAAATAGGTCACAAAGTTCAGGTGTAGATGCAGCAAAGATGATATCATCGACATATATTTGTACCATAAAATGTGTGTTGGGTGGTAGTGGGTTGGGTGGAGGTTCCTGCCGTCTCTGCGTATGGAACAAGTGTGGTGATCCACCTGAACCTTGGAGAAGTCTTGGGATATCAGGAACGAAGACAACATGTCATACCACGTGCGTGGAGCTTGTTTCAACCCATAAAGAGCTTTCTTAAATTGTACAACGAGATTTGTTTTATCATAATCCACAAACCCTTGCGATTGCTACATAAGACTTCTTCCCACAGATTTACCATCAGAAACGCATTCTCACATCCCTTTGGTAGACGACCATGTTCATATGAGCACAATACTAGAGAAAATCCTTATAGCCTCTAATCTTGCAACCGGAGCAAAAGACTCTTCAAAATCAATTCCCTCCTCTTGATGGTAACCACGAGCCATTAATCGAGCTTTGTTCTTTAGTATACCTCCTAGTTCATCTAGTTTCACTTTGTATATCCACCTCAAAGTAATAACCATAACTTTATCTAGTCGGGGTACGATCTCCCATACTTTAAGACGTTCAAACTTATTGAGTTCTTTTTGCATTGATTCAATCCAGCAAGCTTGAGTCAAAGCATCTTTATACGTCTTGGTTTCAACAGTAGTGAGGAAAGCATCGTAGTAACAGAAAAGAGCTTGCTCATGTAATTGCAGCCTTGTGGAAACTAGTCTAGTGAGTTCACCGATTATATTTTCAAGTGGATGATCCTTAGCCCATTTGTTATTGTGTTCCAAAATTTGGTTATCAGGAGGCACATTTGTATGAATATAATCCGACGATGAGGATTGATCAGAAGGAACTTCTAGAATCGGAATACCAAAGTATGGATCATTACCCATATGTGCAACTTCAATATCATGATTATCTTCTTTAACATCGTTAGGAATGACGGGAGGTTGGGTATCGGGTGTTGTTTGAGAGTTACTTGGTGATGGCGCATCTTGGTCAACTGTAGTTGAGGAAGGTGAACCGGTTGATACAGCGGGTACTAGAGCTGATACTTCATCAATTGGAGTAACGACTTTGGGGGCTGGGTGATCAACACTAGGTGGGGGATTGAGTAATTCATCAAACAATGGCTGAAACAACATATCCCAATCAGTTCTCAAAGGTGGTAGAAATGGTGTTGAAGGAGGAGGGTTTAGCACGAGTCCTGAACTGATTGTTGCAGGAGTCATTTCATAAAGTGCGGGTCCTGAACTGCTGTGTTCAGAAGCCATCGCAGTCAGCTCATCAAAATCTACATGAATTGTCTTAATGATTCGTCTGGTACGTCGGTTGTAAATTCGAAATGCTTTCTTCGTGGGTGCATAACCAATGAAAATACCAATATCAGCCTTTGGTTGTAACTTGCCCAAATTCTCACTATCATTCGTTGGATAACAAAGTGCACCAAATACATGTAGATAAGATAGATCAGGAGGTTTGTCGTGCAAAAGCTCATATGGTGTTTTACCGTGACGCCGACGTATCATGGAACGATTTTGGGTATAACAGGTGGTATGTGCTTAATTACACATATCATTTTCCATTCTAAACAGACTTAAATGACCAAAAACGTACCAAAAATACATTGTATTTGTATGTTTGCATTTGTATTGTGCAGGAAACGGATATTCAAGAAAAGGAACAAAAAGAAAGCCAAAACAAACAAATCCAAGCACGGAGTGGAAAGGGCAAAGTCAAAAGTCATCAAAATGAAGAAAATACAACTTGAGGGGCTAA
>BQNB010078297.1:0-5000 GCA_026074375.1 Tanacetum coccineum
GTACTGTTAACATTCGAAATTTTATAAATTATAGAAGTATTTTATTAAAATAATACATTTCATAAGGAATCCAAGCATATAAGGAACTCAAAAAACGAAGCTATAACAAAGAAGTTATGATATTTACAAGATTACGATAATTAAATGTATAAAAGTGTTTTTATAAAAGTAGTTTTATAAAAACTGACACTGTTTCAGATCTGATAAAAATGTAAGGATATTTTATGATGATAGTACATGTTATGAGGATTCAAAGCATATAAGGAACTCGAAAAACGAAGCTATAACGAAGGAGATACGATTTTCGTAAGATTAAAGTTATAAAAATGATTTTTATAAACTGTTTTGAATTTATTGTTTTGACATAGATTTTTATAAAATCTGTGAGTATTTTATTTGCATAGTTTATCTCGTCACGATTCCATACATATAAAGAACAAGCAAAACGGAGTTAAAATGAGTGAGTTATGAGTTTCTAAAGATTTCAGATAAATAGAAATTATAAAACCAATTAATTTTTATAAATAATTTTCTGTGATTTTTATAAAAATGTAACAATCTGTTAGAAATGTAAAAAGTGATTTACGAGTGTTTTCAGGTCTGTTTGGGCTATAAAAACGTTAAGAAATATCGTCGTATCATTTATATAATATTTATATACGATTTAACTTTATAAATATTATTTTATAAAACAATTAAACCATTTATATAATATTTATATACGATTTAACTTTATAAATATTATTTTATAAAACAATTAAACCATTTATATAATATCATTATATAAACAATGAAAATACTAAATCGAGTATTATTAACAAATAAACAATTGTTGGACAACAATAATATTTGTCTTTACGGATGCGAATACTTGGACACTTAATTAACAAGCGTGACTTAAACATTGTTTCAACTTTTTAAATTAAACAAAAACTAATAAGTAGTGATGTAACTCTATAACTTACGATGTTGTATTTATATTAAATACATTATACTTATACGACCTATAATTAATTAGGTTGCATTCCGGATCGTTTGCGACGATTACTTTGTTGATTTTGCGATAATCACTACTTTCACTAGAGGTGAGTTTCACTACAACAAAATGAAGCTAAAGTGACACTCACAAAGTGTTGTATTATGTCTTTAAAATGTCACAGTATGCATAATATGACACTTTATCAAGTGCTACTTTATGTAACGTTGCCTTAGGTATATGCAACACTTATATTAGAATATGCGACTTTTTTCCAAAGTGTTGCACATGTTTAGCATTTATGATACTTTGACATGCAACAGTTTTAAAATCAAGTGCAACACTTCTTACACTCATATGCAACACTTATACACTAAGGTGCAACACTTTTACATTCAAACGCAACATATTTTACTAACAAGTGAAACACTTTAATATTCAAATACAACACTCTTATAATTGACATGCAACACTTTTTCAATTGACACTGTTAAGCACGCAACACTTTAATATATCAAGTGCGACACTTTTAATTTTCTTCACATATATGCGCGACACTTTATTAACTAATTTGTGACACTTATATAATGCAACATAAATGCTATATATGTTCCTTTTTCTACAAAATAAACATTTCTCGAAGAGTCAAAAATGTAAAATTCATATATTCCCGGTGTATAAAACATAAAATATAAAAATAGTATTTTGTTGTACTTTAACAAATTTATCCCGTGCAAAATAACTTACAATACATTGCCTCGAAATAGAAAAGTTATGAGACTAAAATCTTAGAAATCTTGACATCTTTGAAAAGCACCACCCACAGCTTATAGCAAGCCAAAACAACATACCTGTTACACATAAAATTGATATACGGTTAGTATTTTCCTTATAATTTCTTTTATAACATATTTATACTAATATCAGCATAAATTTGTGCTTGTCCAACATGGCAACATAATACTCGACACCTTCTGGTTGCTAAAGAGTTAGCAATAATGGTTGGTTAAACAATTCATGTCATAGGTTCGAGCATATCTGGTTCAAAGGGTTGAGCCGTAAGCATCTAGTCTAAAAAGTTTTGGATCACGTAGGTTAGTTTTCCCGCCAACTTTTTTTTTCTTTTCAATTTACTAATAATAAAGAGGGGTTTTTAGATACACAGGTTACCAAACTATCAACTTTTGTTCGCCTAAGTTACTAAACTTTTTTTTTGTTCATTTAGGTTACTAGACTATCAAAAACGAATTTACGTCAAGCCAATTGGGTTTGGGTTCATTGACATGCTCACTAATATTCTAGGGGTGTGTACACGTAAGGATACGCTAGTTTGTGTTTATGACGAGCTCAACTGCTATACAACTTAATAAAAGATGCATATAGTTGATATAAACCTCCTGGACACATAAAGTTAATTGATCGTGTGACCGGTAATAAGTATGGTCAAACTAACACTACATATCAAGCTTACTTATATTATTGCAACATGTGGTATCAAATAGAATACGAGTATCGAATTATATCGAATTCTTACCTTTTACCAAACATAGACAATATATGTTAATAACATTCTCGCAACTCCAGGTGGTAATATTTCTTCATGCTCTGCCACCCACTTTCAACTACATGGTCTCGTTGGATGTTTAATTTTATTTGGCATTGCTTTAGTTCACTATGTTTCTTTCGCGATTTTCTGCTGGCTCAACCTTCTCCTATTCATGATCCTCTTAAATCTCAACTAACTGTTTTTCTCTGATTTTTGTGGTGCCCATAAGCTCCCTTGGAATCTAAATGAAGTCCTCTGCCATTCATCTTCTTTTATCAACTTAGATAGTAACACTTTTACTCTAAAGTCAATGGTCCTAAATGATCTAGAAGAATTTCCTAAATCCTTGTAGTTCTTCATTTGTTCCTTCATTATCATGAATGAATTAAATTTAGAATCAAACCGTATAACATGCAAATGATCAGTTTGCTTATGTAATAGGTGGAACAAGTATGTGTCAAAATAAGTTCAGTGGTAAACAACATTTCAGAACATGGTATAAATAGGCCAATGTATTCATTAGAAATATACTACTAAAATTAGAGATAACAAAATAGACATATTGGCCAACTCATCATTATGAGTTCAGATCTAACCAGCAAGGAATCGATTAGTTGAATCGATTAGTTGATCTGCTTATTAATACTCTGGTATCGTGTACGCATAAATGGGAAGAAGCTACGTTTGTGCTTTGTCGATCTCAATTTGTAGCAAAAGATGAAATGGCTTAGCTGATCTAACTATCTAAAATGTATTATTATAAGCTATCTTGATCAACTTGTAGGAATAAGCTATGTTTGTACACAAAATTATTTTTACTTTGACTAGGTTTTAGTACAAAATGTCTTTAAAATGTAGTCCTAACCATTGTTGCATACAAGTACCTATGGGTTCATATAGAAAACCTAATGATGACCCATCAACGTTTCCCTAGTCTCAACTAACAAATTTAAGATGCAACTCTTCACTCAGAGTGCAATAAAAAAAATATGAATTGCGCCACAACTAAATTTATGGTTCAAAACTAACACTACACAAATAAGTATACTTAAAGAAATAGAAAACTTGTATTTCAGATAGAATATGACAAAGAAACCGTACCTTATATCAAACGTAGACGATAACTCATGCTAATAATTCTTAGCAGCTCCACAAGGTGGTTTTGCTAAAAGCTTCTCCACCACATCTTTAACAAATTTGTCTCGCTGGTGTCAATTTCTATTTGCATTGGTTTCAGTTCAGCCTTGTTTCTTTGAATTGATTTGTCAAAGGTTAATTCTTAAATTCTCAGTTATAAGTAAGTTAATTGACATTTATATAAATCTCGTATGTGCATAAAGGTAGATCAGTAACGTTGATCTAGAGGTGGCAAATGGGTCGGGTCAATGTCATGGGTCAAACGGGTTGGGTCGGGTCGATCAAATGAAGCACATGAAAAAAGCAATGATAACTCATTTGATTGTTCAAAACCATGACACACAAACCATTAAGCCTTTGGTGGTAGCTCAAGTATCTAAAACATGTATTCTATAACATCAATTATAAAGAAAAAACGGCAAAACTGGTTGCAGCTTAACTAAAATGTAGATGAAACCAGGGGCGGACTTACATAGGTGCCGAACAAAAAAACACAGTGCATACATACAATTAACACAAACAAAAGACTATAAGCTCAATAATATTTTATGTAAAGCACTTATGTAAAACACAGATCGACTTGTTATATGTTGTTTCTGCAAGCACATGGGAATTATAAAAGAGTTGCCATGATGCACACGGCTAAAGAGGTTATCTTTCAATTTCACTGCATGTTCAATATATAGTACAATTAACCCTAGAAACAAACATCCGAAAACATTAAAATAACATCATGATAACATTTATGGATAAAAAAATTACATTCAAAATTAAACTAAAAAAAATACATATGTACTCTGCCACAGTTTCTACTCAAACTTTATTACCTCGACTACAACTACGTTCAAAGGAAACTATAAAAAGTGCAAAAGACGAGTACAAAAAGATCTGAGAGGCACAAGTTTGTTTCAGGTACTTCCGATTCAAAACCTGAATTTTTCTTTCTACTTAAAATGGGGGGAAGCACTGTTGTTGCACTAAAAAATATTATACTTCAACTATAATAAGTTGCTTCACTCAAACAGATTTTGACGGATTGATCCGACACTACAAGTCCATTTGACTAGTGTCCAAATGATTCAAAGGTTCTTGTTCACTTGGTTCAAAATTTTAATGATCTTTTAATTTTATTGAATTGACATAAAATACGAATATCAGTTGTTCAAATAATCTATTACACATATGAAAATGTGAATTTGGGGTTTTTTAACCATTTTTTTTGTGTTTAAACAAAGAGTAACAAAGATAGCATTTATGGACATATTTAAAAACCATATCCAATGGGAAAAATGAGCAATGTAAGGCAAGTACTGAACGCCAAAAAAAAAAAAATATAATAAT
>BQNB010078297.1:10000-30588 GCA_026074375.1 Tanacetum coccineum
AAGTAAATACCTTCATTTATCATATAGTTATCACCAAATTAGTTTAGATTTATATTTAGTTTAATTAGCTAAAACCAAACCAACCTCTAAAACCTGAATTTTTCTTGCTTTCTATAAAACACAAAAACATAAAAACAATCTTCTCTTACCCCTTTGACCTATGTTATATTCTGTTTGAGCCTTCCCAACCTATTCCCCTAGAGAACGCTAACAACCTCCGAGTCTTGCCTTATTACACTACAACGGTTAAGTGCTCTGCGTAGGGAGTTGTAAAATTTCTTGTTGAAGTCTAACGACAACCACATCAAGTTTTTGGCACCGCGTGGGGAATAGTTAGGTTTCGAGCTTTATCTAGCTTAGGTCTACTCGCTAGAATCCTTTCAAGTGAGATTTCATTTTATTTTTATTAGCTTTCTTTAGTCTATCTCTTTCTTCGTTCCCTTTGTTTTTGTAAATCTTTTCGTTGACCTCCATGAGAGATGAAAATCCTATCCGTACTCTTGGAGATTACTCCAGACCTAGCCATGATGGCTATCGAAACACCATTGAGATCCTCGATGGGAACAATGTGGTGCATGCGACCCGACACCATCCGGTTGGTGCAAAACGGATGCTCTTTCCATGAACTTCGGTCTAAGGATCCAAACCAACATCTTAAGGATTTTCTCAAACTAGTAGACTCACTTGACCTTGATGTTGCAAATAGGGAAAGGACGCGCCTACGTTTATTTCAATTTTCCCTTCGCGATCAAGCTAGCAATTGGCTTGAACGTCTTACTGCAGGATCCATCTCCACCTTGGAGGATCTTACTACTCGTTTCCTTGCTCAATTATTTCCACCAGGAAAGACTACAAAACTTCTAAATGACATGCTGATGTTCCAAAAACATCAAGGTGGATCTCTTTCTGAAGCATGGACTCGTTTCAAGGACTTATTCCAAAAATTCCCTCATCATGGCATCGATCTTTGGCTCCAAGTCCAAATATTTTACGACTGCATCGATCACACCCTGAAAAGGACAGTAGACTACACCGCCAAAGGCTGATTAAGGAAAATGAGTGCAGAAAAAGCTTGGGTCACTATCTAAGAGCTAGCTAAATACGAGGATGAAGGATGGAGCGACCCCATCTTCCTAGAAGAAGGGAGCCTTAACTACAAAACCCTAACATTGAACAATTATTAAGGGTCATGGAGTGTAAAGTTGACGAGGTCATGAAAAATGCAATCTCACTAATGAGAAGAAGTGAAAAAAATTTTGGGATGTCAAGCAACATGATGCGTCAACTATCGCAGAAGCCATTCCGTCAGGAGGCATTCAAGGATCTCGTGATGAATTTCATACTCGATCAAGAAGAAATAGTTAGGCAACTTGAAGAGTACATGTGTGTTATTGGAAGTGATTTCATGCAACTCTCTTCAGAAGTTGTTGAGAAATTAAAAGAAGAAATAAGGGTTAAAAGAACAAATTCACAAAGATTAAAAAAATCACGAGGTATCCCGACACTGAGGATCTCGAGCCCCTTAATGGTCATAAATTCTCGGAAGCTCTCACAGAAAAGGCATTTTTCCATACACCTAAATTTGTGTCACCAAAGTCACTCTCTGTCAAATACGTCTTCACAATATTCCCTAGTCCACCTCTTGTAAGCGAAATTGCCTTTTGGCTTTAAGCCTGGTACAAAAAATAACCGAAACGTCAAGTCACAATATGATGCGGAAAATTTGAGCCCACAAAGTTTCGCACAAGTCCTCCCATCATTTGAGGTATACACACCGCCCGCGACTTTCTCGGAAGAAGTAGAAGAGACTATAGGAATCCTGATGGAGGTAGAACCTTTAGACCACACGAAACTAGAAGATTTAGGCTTGAATACTTGTAATCATGACATTCCTCTTAGTTCTAGGGAAGTTCCTAGTTTTGATGAACCGAAGCCTCAACCAAATCCCTTACCTAGTTGTACATCCTTAGATGTAAGTCTAGGAGACAAAAGAGGCCCCAAACCACCCATCAAACCACATAGTCTGGATAGTTTTAGGATGCAGGTAATAGACAATTTGACCATTCATACACCGCCTTCACCTCACGTGGCATCTTTCCACCCTAAGGGTATGTATTGCTATTATCACCATGTATAGATGACCCTAAGAAACATTATGGATTTAAACCGGGTTTATTAGGTTATAGTGGATCCCTAGAAGTTGATTTTTCAAATTTGGAGATGATAGAAAATGACTGGGAATTAGATTCTAAGGAAGTTTCTTTTTTAGGAAGATGACTTAATTCACCCGTTAGGCCAAAAGAAGAAGAGAATGTTAGGATTAAAGAAACACACCATTTGGAGCATATAATTCAACAACCAATTTTTTAGCATGTAACCCCTTCTCACAACAATGGTGTATGCCGTTACTATCACCCGCACTTGAACTCAAGTATAGAGGAACCCTCCCCTTTATCTGTTAAATAAGGGTAGAGTCAGGCTCGTGACTCGAACAAAAACAAACGCTTCTTGGGAGGCAACCCAAGCACGTCTCATTTACCCATATCTTTTAAATTTCATGCATTTTAAGAGTGTCTTGTGTGTTTTAATTCTTTACTATTTGTTTTATCATGTTTAAATTATTATTTGATCATGCTTTGTTTTGTCTTTAACCTCGTCTTAATTGCAATCAAAGGAATTTCATAAAAACTATTAAAGGAAAATCCGGTTTCTAAGAACCATTTTAAACATATTAAATAAATTGTTTAGATTAATTCGCGTCCTGTGTCATGTGATTGTGATAAATTAATCTCAGGTTTTATGCAGTGTTTTTGCATGAAATAACTAATAGAATTGAGTGTAGAAATTTTTTCCAAGAAAACGAATGTGAGATTATCACGGTGTCTGGAGACGGCGTCAGGATATTTCCTGATGGCGTCACGTCTCCAGATTTGTAAAAATTCAATTTTTTTATTATTTTTGAAAAATAAATTTTGCATAATTTCCAGAATCTGTAATTTTCTTAAAAACACGTAGAAAACCTTGATTACTTTAACACATTCACCCTATCTTTACTGCTTTTATAGAGTCAAATCTAGGTAGAGAAGGAAAAAAAAAGGAGAAACGAAAAAAAGAGGAACAAAATACAAGAAATCAAAAAATAGTAGAACCTAAAAGTTTTTGTTGTAGTATATCATTATCCATCGATTTTACGCTAGGATGTAGTTGTCATTTGTCCTGAATTACATCTTATATTTGATATAAGAAACCCGAAGTTCTTAGAAGTATTCATGTTGGAACGATCCCTGTATGACGATTTAACTAGTTTATCAATTTGTATCTCTCTCATTATGAGCTACCAGTGGAGTACTAGTTTCTTTTACTCTTTTCCTTTTCCCTTTATTCGTTATACGGGTACTTTTACGAACATTGGGGACAATGTTTATCTTAAGTGTAGAGGGAAATAAGCCTTGAAACTATTTCTTCAATTTCTATTTGCTTGTTCCTTAAAATGATGTGTAATATACTTAAACATAGCGTAAAAGGTAATTTTCACCCAAATTTTAAAAAATTATGACACATTACCGACAAAAACGGATAATTATTAGCATCTCCATGGATAAGAAGAATTAATACTAGCACAAAAACCCTACCACTCAAAAAATTTTTTTCCAGCCCCAAAAATGTGAGGTTCGCCCCTAGATCTTTAGGAATTTGGGTATCCATTTTTGATACCCAAGATAATTTTACCTTTAGCTTTCTCATGTTAAGACCAGAGCAATTGCATGTGTTGCGTTCATGGATATGTTCATGCATATGTGATTTTGTAACCTTGTTAGGATTAAAAAGCCTCTATTGATGTTGTTAGAAATTACTACATCTAAGTGATTTAAGACCTGATAAATGTATTAGTTACTGCTGCTCAAGTATATGGGGCATTGTCAAGTGCTGTTAGTATACTAAATGAAAAATATGCAAAATAATTATACTAAACGGGTCTAGTGGTAATTACAAGACTTAGCTGAGTGTTAATTAGTACTGCTAGTTACTACTAAAGCAGAGTAATGTTAGTACTGCTAAATGTAAAGTTAGTACTGCTAGTTAACGTTAGTACTAGGCTGATTGAAGATTAGAAAACTTTCTAAGTAAGTTAAAGATGCTGTACACAGTTAGTGTTTGCTGGTACAAAAGTACTACAGTTGGTGTTGAAAGTTAGCAACTGCTATAAAGATTACAACTGCTAGAAATTTATGATGACAGAGAAGAGAATCAAAGACTTATACAAGAAAAGATAAAGATTGTTTGTGGATAATGTAGTGAAAGAAATTATTAAATTTTTTGTAAAAATACTACGTATAAGTTTATTTGTCTTTAGAAGATCAGAAACTTAGGAAATATTTGTAATCCATTAGGACCTCCTTGTGATAATGTAAAAGGGAGACTTAGGGTATAGAATATCTATGTATCAGTATCAAATATCAAATCGAGGTCATTCATTAGAATTGTCATGAGCTTCAAAGGTATTTAACCCTAACTTATTAAGATTGTCGAATTCTAATGATGCTGAATGAGTTGGAAAGTTTTTGGTTAAGATGATCTTATTCATGGTACTGCTTTCTTAAAATTCTTCTTAGTATCATGACTAGAAACTGCATAGTCCATGATGATTCGCAAATCAAAGTGATTCATATAAGGGGAGTTGTTTTGGATTTATACAATAAACAACTGTAGCCTAATACAAGCTATGAAAATCAAGATCTTTCTAATAGTATCAAGCAAGTTGTATCGAAGCCTTACAACAAGACCCCTTAAAACTTTTACAGATAAAAACCTGCTTTTGAGCTTCATGAGACCATTTGGGTGTCCTGATTACAATCTAAATACCATAGAACAGCCTAGTAAGTTTTAAAAGGATGAAAGGCTGATGAAGGTTCCTTTGTAGGAGACTCTCCAATATCAAAGCATTCAAAGTATTCAACATCGTAGAACTAGATAGTAGAAAGAACCATACATGATATCAGATTAGAATAAAATACATCTAATAGGTGCAGGAAGGCAGACCTAATTGGATTTTTGATATAGATGCACTAACAAATTCTATGAACTATAAGCCTGTTGTTGCAGGGAAATCATCTAAAAGGTAATGACATGTACATAGAAGCAAGTGACAATACAGGTAAAGCTCAGTGAAAATAGTACCGAGGCAAAGATTACATATCCTGCTATACCATATATGGACTCAAGAATCTATCATTCTCTATCTAGATCAAGAATCTCCTCTTATGCTGAGATCAAACCATTAAGGAGGAGAAAGAAGGATGCTGAAGATCCAGGGAATGAAAGTGGAAATCCAACTGAAGGGAAAGATAGTGAGGTTCCAAGTACAAGGAGGACCAGAATTAATCAAGAGAAGGATGATAATATTAACAACACTAACAATATTAATACTGCTAGTGATGGAAACAGCACTAACAATGTTAATGCTGTTAGTTCAACTGTTAATGTTGTTGTCACAGAAGTTAATGTTGTTAATCTAAAAAAAGCATTGAACTTCCAAATGATCCAAATATGCATGAATTGGAAGATATTGTTTATTCAGATGATGATAAAGATGTTGGTGCAGAGGCTGACTTGAACAATTTAGATGCATTTATGCCTGTTAGTCATATTCCAACTACAAGAATACACAAAGATCATCTAGTTGACCAAATCATTGGAGACTTGAATTCAACACCTCAAACAAGAAGAATGACAAAGAATTTGAAAGAACTTGTTTACTTTAGTTCAGCAAAGAACAAATCATAAAGACTTTCAAAATTGTTTGTTTGCTTACTTTTTATCACAAGAAGAACCCAAAAAGGTAATCCAAGCATTGAAGGATCCAAGTTGGATAGAAGCTATACAGGATGAGCTTTTACAATTCAAATTACAAAAGGTTTAGACCCTGGTGGATTTACCAAATGGCAAAAGGGCCATAGGCACTAAATGGGTTCACATGAACAAGAAGGATGAAAGAGGCATTGTGATAAAGAACAAAGCAAGATTGGTTGCTCAAGGGTATACACAAGAAGAAGGGATTGAGTATGATGAAGTTTTTGCCCCTGTTGCCAGAATTGAAGCAATTAGGCTATTCTTAGCCTATGCCTCATTTAAAGACTTTGTGGTGTACTAGATGGATGTCAAGAGTGCTTTTCTTTATGAAAAGATTAAAGAGGAAGTCTATGTTTATCAACCACCAGGATTTGAAGATCCAAACATCCTTGACAGAGTATACAAAGTAGAAAAGGCACTTTATGGATGGCATCAAGCTCCCAGAGCTTGGTATGAGACCTTGTCCACTTATTTGTTGGAAAATGGGTTTCAGAGAGGACCATTAGACAAAAATTTGTTTATCAAGAGGGACCAATGTGATATTCTGATAGTGTATATGTAGATGATATCATTTTTGGGTCTACAAAGAAGAAGTTATGCACAGAGTTTAAGAAGATGATGCATAAGAAGTTTTAGATGAGTTTTATGGGTGAACTCACATTATTCCTAGGATTGCAAGTGAAGCAGAAGAAAGATGGGATTTTTATAAGCCAAGATAAGTATGTGACTGAGATTTTGAAGAAATTTGGCTTTAGTGATGTCAAAACAGTAAGCACACCCATGGAAACCCATAAGCCTTTACTCAAAGATGCAAATGGTGAAGACATAGATAAACACATGTATAGATCAATGATTGGCTCATTGATGTATCTTACTTCTTCAAGACCAGATATAATGTTTGTTGTATGCGTATGTGCCAGATTCCAAGTTAACCCTAAAGTATCACATCTTCATGCTGTGAAAAGAATTTTTAGATATCTTAAAGGTCAACCTAAATTGGGCCTTTGGTATCCTAAGGATTCACCTTTTAATTTGGTAGCATATACTGATAGTGACTATGCAGGAGCAAGCTTAGATAGGAAGTCCATAACAGGAGGTTGTCAATTCCTAGGATGTAGATTGATTTCATGGCAGTGCAAGAAGCAGACTATGGTTGCTAATTCCATAATAGAGGCTGAATATGTAGTTGCTTCAAGTTGATGTGGCCAAGTGCTTTGGATTCAAAATCAGTTGCTAGATTATGGGTATAACTTTATGCATACAAAGATCTATATTGATAATGAGAGTACTATATGCATAGTTAAGAACCCTGTTTTTCATTAAAAAAAACAAAGCACATTGAGATTAGATATCACTCTATCAGAGATTCCAATAAAAAGAAGCTAATTTAAATGATTAGGATTCACACTGACAAGAATGTTGCAGATTTGCTTACAAAAGCATTTGATGTAAGTAGATTTCAATATCTGATTGCCAGTATTGAAATGCTAAATCTTTAAAGTCTTGATTATGAAAGTTGTGAGTTGAAAAACAGAAAGAGTGATGTGTGATAAAAACAGACAGAGTGATTTGGTGAGAAAAAGAATTAAGAGAAGTTGTGAGTTGAAAAATAGAAAGAGAGATGTGTGATAAAAACAGACAGAGTGATTTGGTGAGTAAAAGAATTGAGAGAATTTGTGAGCTGAAAAACAGAAAGAGAGTTAAATATAGCAAAAACAGACAGAGAGAATTGTGAAAGAATTAAGAGAAATCAAAAACAGACAGAGAGAATTATGAGTAAAAAGAAATAAGAGAAAGCAAAAACAGACAGAGAGTTTTTTATGACCTAAAATGTTAGTTTGATGATGGAAAAGCTATTTGGAATAGAATTGGAGTTAATACTGGTAACTCAAAGTTAATGCTGCTAGGCATAAACTTACTGCTGCTAGGGAAAGTTAATGCTGTTAGGCATAACTTACTACTGCTGGGTTACTACTACTGTTGAAAGTTAATGCTTTTAGGCATAAACTTACAATTGCTAGTGAACGCTAATGCTGTTGAGGGTATTTTCATAAATACTTCAATTAAGGGTTTCAATCACTCATTCAATCAATTTTAATCTTTCATATACTCTATAATCATAAACCCTAACTTAATTTCATCATTCTTCATCAAAACCCAACACAATGTTAGATCTAAAGTTTGCTGATACTCATAATTTGGTCGCGTTTTTGTCGAAACCTGCTGAAAGTGAAGGGTTTGAGCAAATTGTTGATTTTCTAAATGCAAACCCTATCAAATATGCTTTAACCATTAATCCTACAATCTATACTTTATGTATTAAACAATTCTGGAATACTATTAAGGTGAAAACGGTTAATAAGGAAGTTCAGTTGCACGCCCTAGTGGATAGGAAGAAGGTGATCATCACTGAATCCACAATAAGGAGAGATCTTCAACTGGAAGATGCTGAAGGTACTGATTGTCTACCCAATGCTACTATTTTTGAGCACCTTACACATATGGGGTATGAAAACTTTCTCAGAAGCGTACATTTTACAAGGCTTTCTTTTCTCCTCAATGGAAGTATTTGATTCATACTATTTTGTAATGCCTAAGTGCTAAAACTACTGCATGGAATGAATTTAGTAGCACTATGGCCTCTATAATTATCTATTTAGCCACAAATAAAATTTTTAACTTTTCCAAGTATATCTTTGATAATATGGTGAAGAATATGGATAGTATGGGAAAATTCTAGATGTATCCAAGATTCGTACAAGTGTTTGTGAATAAATAAGTTGGGGATATGTCGCATCATAAAAGGATTTATGTTATCCCCTCTCATACTAAGAAGATATTTAGGAACATAAAGAGGGAAGAGAAAGGTTTTTCTGGAAGAGTTACACCTTTATTTCTAACCATGATGGTTCAAGCTCAGGAAGAAATGGGTGAAGGTTCAGCTAATCCTGCTGATCCCCATCACACGCCTATTATTACTCAACCATCAACATCTAAACCTCAGAAGAAACAAAAACCAGGGAAGCCAAAGAGAAAAGACACTGAGATTCCTCAATTTAATGGTTCTACAGAGCCTATAGCAGATGAGGCTGCCAATGAGGAAAATGTACTTACACATTCTAATGATTCACTGCTCAGTGGTGAGGATAGTCTGAAACTCAATGATTTGATAGAAATTTGTACCAAATTGCAACAGAGAGTCCTTAACCCGGAAAATACTAAGACTGCTCAAGCATAGGAGATTTCAATTTTGAAGTTGAGAGTCAAGAGGTTAGAGAAGAAAGGAGGGTCAAGAACTTACAATCTTAAAAGACTATTTAAGGTTGGTAGATCTGCACAAGTTGTTTACTCTGAGGATGAAGGTTTAGGTGATTAGGAGGATGCATCCAAACAGGGGAGGAAAATAGATGACATTGACAAAGATGCCAAGATTACTTTAGTTGATGAGACTCATGGGAGGTATGGTGATGATTTGGTGTTTGACACAACAATTCTTGATGGTGAAGAAGTGTTTGCAGGACAAGATGTGGTTGAGAAAGAGGTTAGCACTGCTGATCCAGTTACTACTGCTGGTGAAGTAGTTATTACTGCTAGTGTTTAAGTTAGTGATGCTACCACTACAACAACAATTGCTATCACTGAAGTTGATCTTACTTTGGCTCAAGCATTGGCTGAATTGAGGAGTGCAAAACCTAAGATTGTGGTACAAGAGCCAGTGCAGAGAACAACCACAATAGCACCCTCAACAATACCCAAAGCTAAAAGCATTAATTTTAGAGACTCTAGTGAATCTACAACAAGAACAACACTAACACCAATACCTTCAAACATTAAGGATAAAGGCAAAGCTAAGATGATTGAACCTGAGAAGCCTTGGTAGGCGTACCCATCCGCTCCAATAACTACACAAATACTGGGTAGGAATACCCATCCGATCCAAACTATCATACAAATATTGAGATAGGCGTACCCCTTCGATCCAAACAATCATGCAACACATAACATTCACACAACAATCATAAGCACATATCTTGTCCCAAAAACAAAACCACAATTCCACAGTTCAATGTCAAAACACATTTGAGTATCATTTCCCCCAACGGAAAATCAGTAAAAATGGGGCTACGAAAACTCACCTCAAATAGAAAAATGCAAACAACACAAATCTCATTCTCAAAGCACAAATAAACTCAACGCAAGCGCACATGCAGTACCCGGCCCACTACAAAGTTTAATTATGACTCCTTATTAATAATTGTACAAAAGTATATCTATAGTATAAGTGTTCGTCTTTACACCTAAAACCAAATTCTCAATACTGTTACAAAACCCCCTTTTTCTCATCACCAAACCTTTACTTTTTATCTCAAAACCGTTATCTTATAACGAACTCATTATCTTTTATCAAAACCGTTAACTCATAATGAAACCGTTATCTTTACCAAAACCGTTATCTCATAACGAAACCGTTATCTTTACCAAAACCGTTATCTCATAACGAAACCGTTATCTTTACCAAAAACCGTTATCTCATATTTATGGTTGTGTGGTAAATTACGCAAATATACTCAACACTTGGTCTAAGTGTTGACATAAATACAATTCACTCAAGACACCTTCAATCGCTAAAACGAAACAGTCGACCAATTACTCCGCGGAAATCTGACAAAAAAGAAATGAGCAAGAACTCAAGAGACGAAAATAAATAAATCAATATTTTCGTAATCGCTACGATATACTATAATATAGATAAATATAAATGTAATATATGTATATATATATATATATATATATATATATATATATATATATAATTTAATTAAGAATTTAAAAAAAAAATATTTTATTATTATTATTTGTCCTATAATCGGCTAACCGGTAAATTATAAATTCTTGCCATTTTGTTACGTTCACGCTAAATCGACTGACCTTAAAACTTGATAGTCATTAAAAGTCACCTTTGTTCTTTAGTGGGTTCGACACAAGTATTTATTCTAAAATATTTTTTAAGTGTAACATTTTCACAAAATTTTGACAGGACGTCTTCGTTTGTACAACATTTCCAAGGTTTTCAAGCCTTATTATTTTCTAAAATTTTCCCATTATTTCGACAAAATACCAAAATTCCATATTTTTAACGCGCTTATCCAATCGTGACTATTTTCGACCAACTAATTCAGTTTCCACTTTCGTAATTATTTGTAAGTTCGATTATCCGATACCCTAGAAATCCAAATCCCATCCAGATTTTCTCTCCCTCATTGAGGTCCGAAAAGCCCAATGTGTAAGTTCAATTTATATTGGCAAAATCCAACAAAATTCCTCTTAGCCCAAACCAAATCCCTTTAGTCCATTTATAAGTCCGCTAATCCATTTACTTGTTATTGGGCCTTATGGCCCATTAAGGTCTTAAGCATTTAGCCCGATAGCAAAAGTTAGTCCATACTTTTTTACATAAGTCCACACCGTGGGTTGGGCCGAGCCCACACCGAAACCCAACGAAAACAAATAAGCTATACTCTAGCTTTTTAATAAGCAACACTCGATACTAAGCTCAAATAGGCATTTTATCAAAAAAAATTACCACAACAACTAAAATATTCAAACTTTAAATCCTTGTTCCCTTTTCTTTCAAACCAACGCACGTAACACCCTTTTTTTTACATTTTTGATTTCAAGTTTCGACCTTGTTGATGATCAGCTTGTACAACTAGTGTTTAGACATCACAACAAGTATAGAAGTACAACTTAAATCAAAGTTTTTGAAAAACTTAATTGTTTGACGAGTTTGGGTTGTGACGCGCGAAGGAAAGACCCAAAAATCTTGTTTCTATAACCCGAGATTACTAGCTATCAACCCAATAATGTTTCTTAACTCCGTGTCTTTGATAAATCTTTGTTTCTTGTTCTTGTGTGGCTCGTCCGAAAAACAAAAGGGAAAAGGAAGAGTGTTTTGTGTTTTGAATTTTGTTAAATGAGAAGAATGGATAAGGGATTGAGGTGGTATGGAATTTATATACCATGCATGAGACACAAAAGCTAATTTCAAGCCTTGTTTTCTCCCTCCCTATCACCATCAAATGGGATCACAAGAGGGTTCGGGTTCCTCTTTTCGTGTCGGGATTACTTAAAATTCCGTTTTTATCTATTTAAAATGTCAACCGAACTTAGTTAGTATTTTCATTGCGTTTAAAATTATTTTTACATAAATCTAGGTTATTTACACGACACCTATCACATTAAATTGTTACAAAAATCTATTTTGAGCCGTTGGCGGCCGACTCCGGACCGAAAACATGAATTTTTGACAAAACTCTACCGAACCTTGCTCATTCATCTTAAAAACACTTCAAACCACAAAATGGGGTTTGACAACTTATATTTGACCAAATTGAGGATAAACCACTTTTTACGACTAGCTAACATTCTTTTACGAATTTCACAAAAACAACCGTTTTCTGATAACTTTCAAATCACACACCCACGATTTACGTTTTAAACCAACATTTTCTAAAATCATGAATTTATTTAAATAAATAAGCTCATTTACACCCTTCCAAAACACCTAAACTTATTCCTAATTAAATTGTCATGCCGGTACGTGCTGCGTGACGATTTTCGCGGATCACGGGAAAGCTTCCTGGAATTACTTGAAATACCAACCAGAATGTTTCGAAATGGAAAGACGAATCAAAAGTGATTATCTTCGGAATTTCCAGATTCCTCAAAACTCCCGGTTATACCGTAACCCTTTTACGCAAAAATAGTCAACAGAAATCAACTTTTCAGCTTTAATCAGGAAAACTGACAAGATCGAAAGACTTCAAAATACGAAATTATAATATTTTATAATACTTAACCCTGGGCAAATTACCGGTCATTACAATTTTGAAAAATTAATTTTGCATAATTTCTAAAATTTGTAATTTTCTTAAAAACCTGCAGAAAACCTTGATTACATTAACACATTCACCCTATCTTTACTGCTTTTATAGAGTCAACCCTATAAGTTTCATTGTATTTATCATTATCCTACCGATTTTACGCCAGGTGTAGTTGTCTTGTCTTTTTATTTACAGGTTATGATTTGATGAGAAAAGCAATGGAGTTTTATTATGAATTTCATTAGACGACCATTGGATGGACGATTCAAGCCAATTATCATATTTTCTTCTCCCATTATTGAGCAAACAGGGGATTACTAGTTTTTTTTAACTCTTCCTTTCCTTTTATTCGTTTTTACAGTACTTTTAAGACATTGAGGACAAAAGTTATCTAAGTGTAGGGAAATAAGCTTAGAACGTTTCTTCAATTGTCATTTGTTTGTTCCTTAAAATGATGTGTAATATACCAAAGCATAACGTAAACGGTAATTTTTACCAAAATTTAAATTTTTTATGACTCATATCGACGAAAACTGAGTATTATTAGCGTCTCATGGATAGGAATTATATGACTAACACAAAAAACCCTCTAAAAATTCCACCCAAAAAATGTGAAGGTTTCGCCCCTAGATCTTTAGGAATTCAGGTATCCATTTTTTATACCTAAGATAATTTTACCTTTAGCTTTCTCGAGTTAATATCAGAGCAATCATATGTGTCGCGTCCATGGATGTGTTCATGCATATGTGATTTTGTCGCCTTTTCTGGAGCATTGGTATCAGTTTAAAATTATATGAGAGTGTAACACTGGTGATACTTAAATTCTAGAACTTGTTTTGTGATGGCATCCGAGATCGCATAGCAAGTGTTAAGATTTGCTAGATAAGAGGCACTAGGATTAACTCATGTTTTAAATCTGTATTTGTTACTATGGTCACCTTGATCATATAACTATCTCACACCCTTGTCATGCACTCATTTTTAGTGCAGGATTCCCCTAGTACACCTCTTTGAGCCTATCCTTTTTACGGTTCTCGTAATTTTCTGGTGGACTCCAGATTATTAATGAAGAGCATTGTTACCTTTAACCAATTGTTACACCCAAATCGCCTTAGTCTATCTTGTATGTACTCGTTTTTAGTACATTATTGTTTTAACCCAAGTTAATTATTTGAGTACATGGTTGCTAAGTCTTTATCTTTGTATATATATAGTTCTGAGACGATTGGGATTCATGGTAGTATTTATTTTACAGAAGAAAAGTTAAATCATTACCCTCATATTTGTTCGATAATCTCCATGTTTGTTGATCCACCTCAATTCGGGTCATTAGTTAGCTTATGTATTGAGTATTAAAAACTCAAGTGTAAGGGTATGTTTATAAATCCCAAGTGATGTTATTTTCAAAAAAAACAAAAAAAAAAGAGAAAAGAAAAAAAAAGTTTGATATAGAGTTGTGTAGAGTTTGTACATCTTTGTCCGAGTGGTCGAGTCTTTGGCTTAGCAACCCCATCAACGTGTATTTTTATAAATAATTAACTTACCACTTCACCCTAAATTCACCCAAAAAGTCACCCCCAAATATATCTCATCCGTTTTCGTTTCTATTATTGTTATCTTACACCTACACCCCCACAACCCTTAAGGACCTCTTTGATAGTAATTTTTAGTACTTGCGCTTAGTGGTGGAGGTTTGATCATTTACCAAGCCTATGGTAATTTATATGCTACGACAGGTAATGCGTGTTATTTTTTCGTTTCTTATATTGTTATAATTCATTAACAACCTGGAAATGAGAGAATCCAAACACTTATGTGAGGTGCTAGTGTATAATTTTTGTGCTTTTAATTATGAGGTCTAGAAGGTTGTGTCATAAAATATCTTTAAAAAGTAAGCTAAATGCCTCCGACACTGCTATTGTCTAGGTAGAAAAGCCCATTTGCTTGAGGACAAGCAAATCCCAAGTGTAGGGGTATTTGATGAGGTGTCATTTTATACACTTTTTCGGGGTCATTTAACCCCCTAAATCATGCAAATATGCCTAAATTATGTGCTTAATCGTTTGTTTTTGTGTTTTTAGCATTTGGGTGACTTTTGGAGGAAATACAAGCGATTGGGCTCATTTGGAAAAGAAATGGACAAGACTACGACTCTACACCAAATCTCTTGAAGAAATACGCATTCAGACAGTGGAGACTGCGTCGCAATTTCTTGCGACAACGTCAGATCATATAAGAAACGGCGTCAGGATTCTCAAGATGGTGTCTGAAGGTAGCTACCTTAAAAGAAACCCTAGAAGCTTCATCAAAGCAACGGCATCCGAAATGTTGTGACGCCGTCACGACCTATTTTCCTATATATACAAACTCGTTTTGGGGTTTTTAGTGTGTAACTTTTGGGAGAAGAACCCTAACTTTAATCGTTTAAGTGTAGCAGATTTTAGGCCGTTTTTAGGTATCAAAACCCTTTTGTATCAGCCTTGAATTCATGGTTTAATCAAGTGAAGTTCATTTCACTTAATATGTCTATGTGTTTTGTGATTGATTCTTATTCTTCTATTTTATTTAACATGCTAGGCTAGATCCTTTAGTATTTACTTATGATTGCATGAAACTTAGTTTGTAGATCCTTTCAATGTTGCTTTTTATGATGGATGTGCGCGTTAGGCTTTAGAAAACTAGCCATAAGATATTAAATTGGCATAGACTTCTAGGGAAACACGAGTGTGTAGAAAGGATACCATCGGTAACAATCTTTATACTACCTTACCCCTAATATGGTTGATCCCTCCTAAGTGTTTTAAATGCATGTAATATACTCTTAGGGGCCTTGTAACAGTCTCCATACTACCTTACTTGTGTGTTGCCTTAACGGAATATTACATAGACGTCGTTTTCGTGTTATTTGTTCATGACTTAGGAAAACCTTACACAGATCATCACAAGTATGACAAAGCAACAGAATTAGGAGAAGCAAACTAAAAAGTAGTGCATGATTAAGTAAATATGTTCATTTATCATATAGTTATCACCAAAGTAGTTTAGATTTTTATTTAGTTTAATTAGCTAAAACCAAACCAACCTCTAAAACCTGAATTTTTCTTGCTTTCTAAAAAATATAAAAACACAAAAATAATCTTCTCTCACCCCTTAGACCTTTGTTATATTATGTTCGAGCCTTCCCAACCTATTCCCCTAGAGAATGATAACAGCCCTCGAGTCTTGCATTACTACACTACAACGATTAGGTGTTATGCCTAGGGAATTGTAAAACTTCTTGTTGAAGTATAACGACAACCGCATCACCCCCCCCCCCCCTTAGTCTCAACATGGTGAATATCAAACATACCAAGTTTTTTAACTAACTCATTATGCTGAATTGTATCCAACCCTTTTGCCAAGATATCTGTAATTTTATTTGCAGAATCTACTTAAACAGTTTTCACAACACCACTTAAAAAAATTTCCCTTACAAAATGTAAATTAATTTCTAATTGTTTTGTTCTTTCATGAAAACAGGATTGACAGCTATTTTAATAGTTAAAATGTTCCTACAGTAAAGATAAACAGGTAAAAGATTTTCACATTTCAAGTCTTTCAAAATATTTATAATCTAAATCACTTCACTGGTAACTCTACAAGGAATGGAAGTGTGGGTGAATCAACATCAAATAGAGGAATTCAATTTTTATTTTCAGCAATAACATGATAAGAGCATCCCTTTGCATTAGCGCTCGCTTTTCCACATCTACTTTAGGGAGAAAGCAAGTATAAATCATAGCTTTAGGCTTTCGAGCCTTTCTTCCTATGACAAAATTACTTGAACTTGAGCAGTTGTCTGGAACTGATGCTACACCTTGGGGCTGTAGTCCTTTCTTAGCACGAATATCCCTCTGCAATCCCCTACTCCTACCATTGAAACAGCTAGGGGCTAGTAAGTCCTGCCAATAACAATTGTGATTTATAAAACAAGCCTGGCCGAGGCGAGCTAGAAGAGCGCTGCTCGGGGAGTAGCGTGATGTAAGGCTAAGAATATAGCTATAACAGTAGTAATAAGCCTGATACCGAAGGGAGTTCTTGCTTTAGTCTTACTGGATTTCTTGTTGTTGATCCTCCCCTTAAAACAGTAATCACACAAAAAAGGGGCTTTTTAACGACCCAACATTTTTTTATTCAAATCAAAGAATGAGATAAGGGTCGACCTTTTGCTTGTTCCTGGATTCTCCATAGGAATCCATCGGTATTCCTTTCCTTCACTGAGAAAGGTTCATTCCAAGTCACAAGAACAATCTTTTTTTTTATCTGAATCAATTTGAAAACCCAAGATTTCAAAGTCGATCGGACGGTAGAGGTTGTTTAAGAATCGAGATAGGCATCGTAAAAGAAAGAATTTCGCTAGCTTACCCCACATAGCAGTCCTAGTATATACATATGCTTTATAGAATAGGGCTTTTTAACGACCCAATATTTTTTATTCAAATCAGAGAATGGGATAAGGGTCAACCTTTTGCTTGTTCCTTGATGCTCCATAGGAATCCATCGCTATTCCTTTCCTCCGCCAAGAAAGGTTCATTCTGAGTCACAAGAACAATCTCTTTTTTTTATCTGAATCAGTTTGAAAACCCAAGATTTCAAAGTTGATCGGACGATAGAGGTTGTTTAAGAATCAAGATAGGCATCGTGAAAGAAAGAACTTCGCTAGCTTTCCCCACGCAGCAGTCCTAGTATATACATGTGCTTTATAGAATAGGGCCTTTTTAGGATATGATTACAATGCTTCAGTTGTCATTGATCAAGAAGGAAATCAAAAAGGAAGTCGATTTTTTGGTGCGTTTGCCATTGGACAATGAAAATCATAAGCTAGCGCCTGCCTCCTTCTCCTTCGGCTAGGCCTTTCTTTCTCTGAAAAATTTCTTGTTTTTCCGAGCGGATCGGAGAAGGTTACCAAGTTGAGTAGAGGGGACGTTGCCCCTGCGCGCTAGCCTTTTCCCTTACTATGGGATAGAGTTCGAGTAACGCATCAACCATAGATTGCGAAACTTTCGAGATGCTTCCTTGCGGAAGCCAACGGAGTCTGTACTGTAACTCAACCTTCTCATCCATAGAAGGATTCCTTATTCGATGATAAATGTCAATCGAGGGCACCCTCATTTCTAGAGAGAGAATCAGGCTGCACATTCTTTCTATAAGCAAGCTCCCTCCGGCTCTCCAGGGACAGGACAGCTCTCGGTTCTTGAGCATGTTGGGGGATTAGGCGGTAGTTGAAAGAGCTGCTTGAAAGCTTGACGAAGATGCGAAAAAGGCCTATTATATATATTCTATTTTTTTAGTACAAGGGATTTTTACTAGTCAAGTGGTAAGGTAGGGCACTATTCGATGAATAAAACAAATTTTAGGAAAGTGGTTCAGGTAGCTCAGCTGGTTAGAGCACCCTTAGTTACGCTTTGCCCCGACCCGAGTCTACACGTCCGCTTTTTTCCACCCGAAACCCAAGAATTTGGCTTTACCAACACAACATTAGGGCCGTCCCCTTCATTCTATACTGACCCCGGCCCGGGCTGGCTTTTTGGGAAGCCCGTCCTCTCGATTCGCTCATGTCATGTAACTCATCTAAAACTTAGAAAATAAAAAAAGGAGACACATCATGTCATCTCGCTGAACCTACTTCGCTATTAGCAGCTAATCGCACTACGAAGAAGATGCGGAGGAATCATCGAAGTTTAAGCTTTAAGCTGCTAATGCGAATAGGACGAATGATGGCGAGGAAGAAGCAGCTAACTTTACGAAGGATTCCTTTGTGCGATAGCGACGAAGAAGGTGGCAGGTCTGATAGGCGAAGAAAGTTTATAGGCAAACAAAGGCGAAGGGATTGGCATGTATACCCGCTATTCCTTGATAGTTAGTATTGGTTCATGCGGGGAAATAAATGTGCGAATAGGAGGGTCCTTCAATCAGCGGGGATTTTTCCTCGAGTCATGTCATGATCGTGACGGTATCTGGACACTTCGACTTAATGCCGAGACTTTCTCTTTTGTCGAGCCCTGAGCTTGTGGTCCTCCTTTGAGTTTGGGTTCAATTGGATGAATCTGTCAAGTCAAGGTCAACATACGTAGCAGCAAGGATGGTGCATCGCCTATTTCTTGTTCTCGCTCGGGAGCCAAAACGAACACGCCTACTACCTATTATGCTAGACCTTCGACTAGTCATTCTACCTTTGTCGATCAGAACCACTAAAGCAAGAGCCCTATACTCTGCTTCAGTTGAAGACTTAAATAAAGTATTTTGTTTCTTCCTTTTCCAAGAAACAAGACACCCTTTCATAAACACACAATACCTTGTTACAGATTTCCTAGTAACAACACATTTTGCCCAATCTGCATCAGAATATGACCTTAAAAGAATACCTGAATCCTTAACATTGTGAATTCCCAAACATGGAGAACCCGTAAGATATCTCAATATCTTAAAAACAATCTTGAGATGAGACTTTAAAGAAGAATGCATAAACTGTCTTAAACAATGCACATCATAAGAGAAATCAGGCCTAGTATTAGTCAAGTAAATCAGCTCGCCTATTAGTTTTTGATAATCAGTAATGTTGTCAAGCAAATGATCTTTATCAGAAGCCTCATTAGATATGCAATTTTAGTCATCAAAGGAGTTTTAGCAGGTTTACATGCAAGCATACCATACTCAGATAACAAATCAAAAGCATATTTTCTTTAGTTAAGACATATACCTTTATCAGTATCAATAACCTCAATACCAAGAAAATATTTAAGCTTTCATAAGTCTTTTATCATGAATATAGACTTAAGAAACACATTAAATTTATCAATCTCAGAAATACTATTACTAGTAATTATAATATCATCCACATAAACAAGCAAAGAAAGAAAAACACATTTGTCATACTTAGTGAATAGAGAATAATCAGATTTATTTTGACTAAAGCCATTTTCAATAAGAGCAGATGTCAGTTTAGCATTCCATTGTCTAAGAGCCTGTTTTAGCCCATATAAAGACTTCTTTAGTCTGCAAACTTTGTTCTCACCAGCAAGAAAATATCCTTCTGGTGGTTTCATATATACAGTTTCAACAAGATCACCATAAAGGAATGCATTATTAACATCAAGTTGGAAAAGCAGGCCAACAATTAAACATAACAAGATTCAATAAACATCTAACAATAACTATTTTAACAACATGGGAAAAAGTCTCCTCAAAATCAACTCCTTCTTTTTTATTAAACCACTTTGCAACAAGTCTAGCTTTATACCTATCAATCTCACCATTAGACTTATACTTGATTTTAAACACCCATTTACTACCTATAGCTTTTCTATCTTTAGGCAGATCAGTGATTTCCTAAAAGTATCATTTCTAAGTAAGACATCCATTTCATCTTCATTGCATCAGTCTAATGAGTAAACTTAGAAGCTTCAAAGAAAGTTTTTGGCTTACTATTTTTATTTAACTGAGTAACAAAACAATGGTTTTCAGAATTAAGTTTTGAATAACCAAAATATTTTTCAAGACTATATTTAACCTTAGAATCCACAACAAAATCATTATAATTTCTAGGAAAAATAGTTTGTCTTGAAGATATTCTTAAAGTTTGAGTACCCTGAGTGAAGTACTTGGATTTTATTCCAAATTACCTTTAGAAGGTTACCTGCTTATCCAGTGTAGCAAAAATGTCATCACTACTTTAAGCATCATTCCCAGAATTGTCATTTGGGAAATCAGCAATGTTCACATCTCCACCAGGCATAGAAGAGTGGCTACTATCACCCTGTGACCTTTGGTCACTATTCATGCTAGGGTCTACTCTCTCATCATTATTGGGCATCT
>BQNB010078298.1:0-30588 GCA_026074375.1 Tanacetum coccineum
CCTTAGTCAATCCAGACATAATGCACCTTAAATATGTGCTTTAATGATTCAAGATGATTACATGTTTCCATGTAATGCAATTATATGTCTTCATGATCTTGATGCTCAATGTTTGATAGCTTAGATACATATCTAACACTCCTCCAAGTAGGTTTGACAACTTAAATATTTCATCCGAAATATTCAAGTATCTTTAACTTGCAATCGCAAACGTTAAAGGTCATATCCGAAAATCCTTATTCAAGCCTTTTAACAACATTAGTTAAAACGCTCTCCATTTCTCTTTGACGAAAACATTCTTTCTCATTCCCCGAAACATTCTTTCTCTTCGACGAAACATTCTTTCTCTTCGATGAAAACATTCTTTCTCTTCGACGAAAACATTCTTTCTCTTCGACGAAAACATTCTTTCTCTTCGACGAAAACACTCTTTGTCTTCCGATCACACCTCTTTCTTCTCACTCAACCACGCCTCTTCAACCATAGAGATGGCTAATCTCTTTCCTCCACTATTTTCGCTACCACCTTTAAGACAACCGTATACCTCGTCGTGTGATTGTTCTATGAACATTCACAATGCTCGAGAAGAGCTACATAACTCTGTGAGTGTAGTTTATCGTACGTTAACCACCATCCGTCTTGACATTGTCAAGCTAGTCGCCTCCATCTTCGTTTGTTTCCTTTATTATTATTATTATTATTATTATTATTATTATTATTATTATTATTATTATTATTATTATTATTATTATTATTTTTGCGTACGAAACATACCGAAGATACGTCACCATTTCCTTCGGGACAATGTCCAAAAGGAAACATCTCCATTCGAAAAGGATGCGTCTGAAGATAACATCATCGACATTCTTTCTTTACCCCTCAACCGCGAATCGTTAAAATATATTCGTCTAGGTTTAGGAATGATGGAACACATTCCATAAATCGTTCTATTATTTTCTTCTAGTTTTGATTCTAGTCTGTGTTCCATTCCGTGTCGTGATAACTTAGTTACTTCATCTGAAGTATTTTAAGCATTTTTAATTGGCGAAATGCAAATTAAAATGTCACTCCCTTCACAAAATTTGTCAAAAACCAATCCCTCTCCTGTTGGTGGTCCGGCGGCCCCCAGACATATTCTGGCGACCCCCAAATATATTTGGGACCACCGGCAGCAGGCTTGTTATAGCGTTCATTCTTTTCTGAATCCATAACCAAACACTTCCTCTCTTCTGCTACGAGCTGACGTCTACTATGCACCCAAACCTATGCCCAACATCTCCCTAAAGATCAATGGGTCATCCTTATATCCTAATTCTCATAAGCATCATTGCTTATGGTGTTAATAGTCAAGTGAATCTCATAATGAAATGCGTCTCATTCTCAAACACAATCCTTACAATCGTCATACTCATAAATATCTCATTTCTTAGTAAACCCTCCCTTCCGAATGGACTTTTCACTTCTAAATGATTCCTCTCTTTCTTAATAGTCTTCTTACTTCTAGTAGTCGTCTCACTTCTAATAAGTCTTATCTTCTCTAACATTTCCTCTCACGTCTAAATGTTTCTTCTCTTTTAATAGTCTTGTTACTATTAGAATTCCTCTTATATCCCTTGACAACATAATTATTTCTTCCGAAATATTTAAGTAATTTGCGAAATGCAAATGTCACTCCTTCGCTAAACTTTCCACTTTCTAAAAAGTGAAGAACATAAAGAAGATATTCAATCTTCAAGTGTTATTGAGTCACCACATTATTGAGTCTCTCATATTCTTCCACCATGAAAGAACTACCACCTCTTTTCACATCCCACTTTGTTCCTTAACATTGTCAACCAACAAAACACCAAACAAACCTTTAAATTCCCAATCATCCACCTTTGTCTTGATAGGATCATATGCATATCAATTGTTAGTGCAAATGATATATCAATCTTAATATCACCCTCGTCACCTGTTCTTCGTTAGTAATCACTCACCTTTCCCCACTTTTGACTCTATGGAATCATTTTCATTCACATCAAAAAGCACATCGTCTCCATGCTCGTCTTATTTTTTCCTTTTATTCTTTCAAAGTATATATATATATATATATATATATATATATATATATATATATATATATATATCGACATATTATTAAGTGTCATTTGTCTACTTTTAAAAGGTCATTCTCATAATATTCTTATGTCAATCAATAAACGAATCCCATTCTTGTTTATTAAAAGTCGGTCTAATCTTTCTCCGTAAACATACGTCTCGATTCTTTTTATTTCATCATTTAGGCTGTTTTTAAAATAATGACTACTTGTGTCTAGTTTCTACTTCTCTTTCAAAGTGTCATACTTCAGAATAATAAAACCTAGAAGTGCATGTCTTGTTCCCCGCTAATATTTTGCTATATGTATATGTGCACTTGTCTACTAACTTTGCTTTATAGCATAACAATATCTTGATTCCTTGGTGCCCCAAACAAGGGGGAGCATACACCGAGGGGAGCACTTGCAAGCATTTTGCTCATTTGAATTGCATCGAACTTCTTGAGCATCGATGGTAATTTATTTGATCCATGGATTTGTTAGAGTCAATATACAAGGATGTAATATCAGGGAAAAAAAATGCAAATAAGCAAGGGGGAGCTTGAGCCTATGTGGTTTAATATCATGGATTTAGTTTAACCCTGATACAGAAACTTCACAGATGATGCAAGCTCACCTTTATAGGAAGATAGGATTGGGGATTGCCAAATACGATGAAGGGTTTATTCATACTCCAAATACTTCACCTCCTCCACTTTAAAATCACCCTAAACCTTAAGGTCATCCTCTCAAAACTTCAACTTATATATTTGAAGTACCTACTTTCTTTTCATGTGTCCTTCTCATCTATCACGACATCCTCTAAATTATCCAAGAAACATAAAATTACCTCAACCGTATTTCTCATGTTGTCTTCTCATTCCTCCAACCAATATACTTGGATCACCAACCTTTTCCTCATTCCTTCAACCTATATACTCAAAGTATCTACCTTATTGTCTTGCCTACTTCTCACCTCTCATGACCTTTGCTAAACTATCTAAGGAACACACAATCACCTTCACCTTTATTTCTCACATCTTCTCCTTATACCTCAAACCTATATACTCGGATCACCTATCCTCTTATCATTCCTCCAACATATATACCCGGAGCACGTACCCTCTTCTCATGTCTTCTTCACAAAGCTCCAACCTATATGCTCCAACCATAATCCACACTAAACCTTTTTGCTTCGACAAAAGGGGAAGAAGGGAGTGTAAACGAGTAACTTTTAAACTCTACTATATGCTATAGTTTACATAGTTTGTCATCATCAAAAATGGGGATATTGTTAGTGCAAATATTACGATATTTAATCTATACGATCTCTTTATGTTTTGGTGATAACAAACATGTAACGCTGTTAATACATAACTTAAAGTACGCAAGTTACTCGTAATCACAAATCAACCAATTGCATAACATATCAACAACACGCTATGTCTCAGTCCTCATCAACAACGATATTTGTTTGCACCCATGTAAATACATAAGGTATAACAACAAAATAAAACTTGTAGATGAATCAAAGAAAAATATTTTTTTCTTAACCATTACATTTCTACAAAAGTATTTTTCAAAAATAAATAAACACAAAATACTTTTTAATAAAAGAAATGTTATACTTAAATATAAAATTTGAAATTTGGTTTTCCCCCCAAAATGGAAGCTTCTATACCAGATACAACCTTCCCCACAAAAAGATAAAAAGGAAGCGGAGTCTAGGCGGCGACCGTCGGGATCGCCGTTGCCAGACTGTCAGCTTTCAGCTCCTATAAATAGTGGGTCAGCTTTCAGCTTTCAGCTCCTATAAAAAGGAAGCGGAGTCTAGGCGGCGGCCCCCTTATTTAATCTTTCATATCTCTTGCTCAAGGATGTCATTTAGTCTTTGACTACGGAGTTATTTTTCTTTTGTATGATTGGACCCAATTCATCCAATTCAGTGATTCCAAAGTTTGTTAACTTGAATGGTTGGTGAACGTTAAAGTTTCTTTTAACATTGTTCCTGAATACAGATGCTACAATGGGTTTGGTGTTGGGTTAAATTCTGACATCAATAATAGGTTCAGGCTTGATGCTGTTTGTCATAGTCCACATATATTCCTCAGCTCTCCTCCTATTGAGCTCTGTCAGTCTTTTAACCTTTTTAGAGTGCTCTTTCTTGAGGACTTCATGCTCAGCATCCTGAGCTTTCTTAAATGTTTCACCAGCCTTAGTGGAAATTGCCTCTTTTAGATCAATTCCAAGCTTCTTTGCTTCTTCACAAACTACCTTAATTACTTCAGGCCTAGACATAGCAAGAAGTTTTGCTTCCTCAACAGCTTTCTTCATTTTCTCCTCTTTATCCCAGTACTCTTGAATCTCTTGTTCAGTGAGGTAAACAATTTTCCCATTAATCATGAATTCAACTCTAACTGGTTCATCAGGGTCAGGACGAATGATGGTTGATGCAGGTACCAGTCTCTTTGAGGGATCCTTATCTGACTCAGTTGCAATCCCTTTTCCTTTATCAATTCTTAAAGTTGCTTGAGAGCTTTCAGGATGAGAGATTACTAGGGTGATTGGTTGATCAAAAGTTGGTTGGATTGATGATATTGGAATTGCCATTGTTGCGTCTCCAGTCTCCCCATCAATGTGAGAAGGAGTTTCTTCAGTGGTAGTGGTGGTAGCATTCTCCCCCTCAACATTTGCTGGAAAGTGAGTGAGATCAAGTGTTGGAGTGACACTGGAAGAAGAAGAAGGCTGACCTTTAAAGGCTTCATACATTTCAGTCATCATGGACTTGATGGAGTGAGTGTCTTCCTTAAGAGAGGACATGCTTGATTTAATGTGATTTTGGGCTCTCTCAAGGCCTGAGATTCTGGAACCAAGATTCCATGCCATGTTGGTAGAGGACTTGGCCTAAGCAGCTAACTCTTCATCTTGTTGATGGAATGGGTGTCTTCTTGAAGAGAGGACATGCTTGATTTAATGTGATTTTGGGCTCTCTCAAGGCCTGAGATTCTGGAACCAAGAGTCCATGTCATGTTGGTAGAGGACTTGGCCCAAGCAGCTAACTTTTCATCTTGTTTGAGAGCATGAGCCTGAAGATCTTTCATAGTGGACAGAAGTGCAGAAAAATCAAAGCCCTTTACTAAGGAAAGTACCTTAGTGATGTTGGAAGAGATTCTTACAAAAGTCTCAGTGGCTTCATTGATTTTCTGGTTTGTAGCAGGATCATCTTTGACAGCATTATTTATGTCTTTGAGAAGATGAGTGATGACATCTAGGCCTTTGTAGAGATTACTAATGGTAGTGTTGCTTCTGTCAAAAGAGCTCATGGAGGCTTCCATAAGTTTTTCAGTCTGATCTCTGTGAGCAATGTTCTCATCATAATATTGATCAATAGAGGCCTTAAGGTCAGCATAAGAGACTGCTGCTTCTTCATGTTGTTCTGTTAGGAATACGAAATTCCTATGAAAGTGTCGGTCGCTTCCATAGATAACAGTCGTTAGCTTGTTAGGTAATTTTTGGAAACTTACATAGTTAGTTAGCAAAGGCCCATGGATAAACCCATGCAAGCCCAAGCCCACTTGTTCATTGTAAGTATATTAACACCTCTCCATGCCTTGGAGAGGTGGATGGTTGTTCATTTTTCACACAATTCAATATATGTTTTCTTTCTCTCTCTAAGTGTTCATCCAACCCATTCTCTCACTAAAACAACTTGCCTCCTCTTTCCATGTATGTTATATGATTATTCTTTAATTGGTATCAAGAGCCATAGAGTGGTTTGCTTAGTTTTTGTGTTAACACTACCCCAATAGATTATGCTGCTCTTAACCAACTGTTAAAGATTTTGAAACATAATTTGTTCCGCAAACTGAATTATCTGCTGAACAAGCCTTTTGGTCTAAGAGTTCGGTGATTTCTCCAGAACCCGTTCTTTCTAGTAGACCCACCATAGTTAAGCTTCCAAAAGAACTTCCTAAAGTCAGCATAGTGAATTTAAGTTTGAAGAAACTTAAACACCATCTTGCTGGTTTTGACGTGGTTGTCAAAGAAAGAACCACACCCACAGCTATCACTGAGGGTTCGTGGGGGTTCGAACATACAAAAGCTTGTTTTAGGGATGAAATAATTCCATTTGTAAAAGCTCTGAAGGACTTGTTTAACACATTCAATCAATATTTGGTTGATGAACTTTCAGAAGTCCAAAATGTCTTTCATCAAATGGAACAGGCTGTGGAACAACATCGTTTAGAATCCAAAACATTTGAAGTTAAAATGAATCAAGTTTTGAACGAAAACGAACGACTCTTGGAACAAGTATTGAGCAAAGATATTGTGAACATAATTGTGAATTCGTCTGTGAATAATCCTTCTGTGAATGTGCATGAATGTGAAAAGTGTCTCCAACTTGAGACTGAGCTTCAAACAGATTTCATTGAAAAAGAGATTTATGATAAACTGTTTAAAAGTTTCACCACTCTTGAAAAACATTGCATCTCTTTAGAAGTTGATTCTCAACTTAATCAAGAAATTTTTCAAAGGGATAATTCTGTTTCAAATCAAAGTGCTCCAAGTTTTGATCAATTGTTTGAATTAAATGAATTGAAGGCTCAGTCCCAAGAGAAAGATACGGTCATTAAGAAGTTGAAAGAGAGAATCAATGCTCTAAGTGGGAAAACAAATGAGGATAAGATTAAACAGGAATTAGAGGAGATTGAAACAATTAACATTGAATTGGATCATAGGGTGACAAAGCTTATTGCTGAGAATGAGCATTTGAAACAGACCTATAAGCAACTTTATGACTCGATTAAACCAGCACGTATTCGATCAAAAGAACAATGTGATGATTTAATTAATCAAGTCAATCTAAAGTCTGTGGAAATTTCTGATTTAAATGCTTGTCTTCAGGAAAAAGTTTTGGTAATTACAGCTCTCAAGAATGATTTAAGGAAACTTAAAGGAAAAGCTCTAGTTGTTAATGACGTTACAAAACACCCTAGTGATCCAGAAATGCTTAAGATTGATGTGGAACCAATAACCCCTAAATTGTTGAATAAACAGACAGCTCACTCTGCCTATATTAAGCACACTCAGGAAGAAGCTACCGTTCTTAGGGATCTATTGAACATGTTCAATCCAAAATATCCACTAGAATCAATCCCTAGTAATCTACCTGTAGGTATTCTAAACATTTCAGGATTGCTACAAACATCAGTAAAACCTGCCCTAGTGTCAACAATACTGATGAAAAATTAGTGGCTGTGACCCCAAAGAACAAGGACAAAAGAGTTAGATTCACTGAGCCCTTCACATCCTCAGGAAACACAATCACAAAAATAACCTCAACATCAAACCTAGTTTCTAACAAACATATGTTGTCTTCTACAGGAGTAAAACTGTCTACTAGTGCTAGCGAATCACAGCCTTCATGCAATACAAAGAAAGATAAGATTTGGCAAACACCAAGTAGTACTCAGATGAATAAAGTAGAAGCCCATCCTAGGAAAGTTAAATCTAGTTTCAAAATAAAGATAATGTGTCAAACCTTAAAAGAAACTGCTCATGTGCAGCATTCAAGCGTAATGCGAATTCTTGAACTTAAAATGTGGTTAAGTTAATGAGTATGCATGCTTTCTGATAATCATGATTTGTGTGTTCTTGATTTTATCAATAATGTGAATGCTCATAAAGAATCTAAATCTGTTAACAAAAGTTCAAAGAGAAAAGTTTGGAAACCAACAAGAAAGGTGTTTTCAAATATTGGATACATCTGGAGACCTACTGGTCAAACCTTCACTATAGTAGGAAATGTGTGCCCTTTAACTAGGATTACCACAACTACTGAAGTGCCCCTTAGGAAATCAACTGCTCTAGATAATGAAACATCTAAACCTGTCGTAACATTAGTTTACTCACGGAAACCTAGAAAATCTGAAACTAGTGTTCCTGTTAGCAAATCTACGATTTTTAAATATGTATCTGCTAAAAAAAGGAACCCAGTAAATCTTGGGGATCAAAAGTTTTCGATGTTCCATCTTCCTCTCTTGATGAATGCAGGTCGTCCAAATTTTTCTCTGGTATTTGGACTCCGGCTGCTCCAAGCATATGACCGGAGATCGCTCTCAGCTCACCAATTTCGTCAATAAGTTTTTGGGGACAGTCAAATTCGGAAATGATCACATGGCAAAGATATTGGGTTATGGTGATTATCAGATTGGGAATGTTACGATATCAAGGGTTTACTACGTGGAAGGACTTGGACACAACTTATTCTCCGTTGGACAATTTTGCGATTCGAACCTTGAAGTTGCTTTTCGTCAACACACCAGCTTCATTCGTAATTTAGAAGGTGTTGATCTATTGACTGGATCTCGAGGCAACAATCTGTACACTCTGTCTCTTAGAGATATGATGGCGTCCTCTCCCATATGTCTCTTGTCAAAGGCCTCAAAGACTAAGTCGTGACTATGGCACCGACGTCTGTCTAATCTGAACTTTGGTGCAATTAACCACTTAGCTAGACACGGTATTGTTTGCGGTCTCCCTAAGCTTAAATTTGAAAAGGACCATTTGTGTTCTGCTTGTGCAATGGGTAAAAGCAAGAAGAAACCCTACAAACCTAAATCTGAAGACACCAACCAAGAAAAACTATATCTTTTGCATATGGATCTTTGTGGACCAATGCGTGTCGCGAGTGTTAATGGAAAGCAGTACATCCTTGTCATTGTCGATGATTACTCTCGATTCACATGGGTTAAGTTCTTAAGGTCAAAAGATGAATCTCCAGATTCCATAATCAAGTTTCTCAAGATGATCCAAGTGCGGCTTCAAGTGACCGTCCGAAGAATCAGAACAGATAATGGAACTGTAATTGTTAATCAAACTTTGCGTGAATATTATGAGAATATTAGTATCTCTCATGAAACATCTGTTGCTCGCTCTCCACAGCAAAATGGTGTCGTTGAAAGACGTAATCGTACACTAATTGAAGCTGCCCGCACAATGTTGATTTATGAAAAAGCTATGTTATTTTTATGGGCAGAAGCAGTTGCTACCGCATGTTACACCCAAAATCGTTCCATCATACGCCTTCGTCACGGCAAAACACCATATGAGCTTTTACATGACAAACCTCCCGACCTATCATTTTTTCATGTATTTGGTGCACTCTGCTATCTGAAAAATGATAGTGAGAATTTGGGTAAGTTACAACCGAAGGCTGATATTGGTATTTTCATTGGTTATGCACCCACAAAGAAAGCATTTCGAATTTACAACCGACGTACCAGACAAATCATTGAGACAATTCATGTAGATTTTGATGAGCTGACTGCAATGGCTTCTGAACACAGCAGTTCAGGACTCGCACTTCATGAAATGACTCCCGCAACAATCAGTTCAGGACTCGTGCCAAACCATCCTCCTTTAATACCGTTTGTACCACCTACAAGAATTGATTGGGGTATTTTGTTTCAACCTATGTTTGATGAATTACTCACTCCTTCACCCAGTGTTGATTACCTACCCTCTGAAGTCATTGCTCCAATTCATGAAGTAGTTGCTCTAGTTCCCGCTGTATCAACCGGTTCACCTTCTTTAATAAATGTTGACCAAGATGCACCATCACCAAGTCATTCTCAAAAAACACCCGAAACTCAACCTCCCGTCATTCCTAACGATGTTGAAGAAGACAATCATGATATTGAAATTGCACATATGGGTCACGATCCGTACTTTGGTATCCCAATTCCAGAAATCCCTTCTGATCAATCTTCATCGTCGGATTCTATTCATATAATTGTGCATCCCGATCCCCAAATTTCTGAACATAATAGCAAATGGACTAAGGATCATCCACTTGAAAACATAATCGGTGAACTCGCTAGACTAGTTTCCACAAGGCTACAATTACATGAGCAAACTCTTTTCTGTTACTACGATGCTTTCCTCACTGCTGTTGAACCTAAGACGTATAAAGATGCTTTAACTCAATCCTGATGGATCGAAGCAATGCAAGAAGAGCTCAATGAGTTCGAACGCCTTGAAGTATAGGAGCTCGTACCCCGACCAGATAAAGTTATGGTTATTACTTTGAAGTGGATCTACAAAGTAAAGCTAGATGAACTGGGAGGTATTCTAAAGTACAAGGCTCGATTAGTGGCTCGTGGTTACCGTCAAGAAGAGGGAATTGATTTTGAAGAGTCTTTTGCTCTAGTTGCAAGATTAGAGGTTATAAGGATTTTTCTCGCATTTGCCGCTCACATGAACATGGTCGTCTACCAAATGGATGTCAAGACTGCGTTTCTGAATGGTAATTTGCAAGAAGAGGTTTATGTTAACCAACCGGACGGTTTTGTGGATCTAGATAACCCAAATCACGTGTACAAGCTAAAGAAAGCTCTTTATGGGTTGAAACAAGCTCCACGCTCGTGGTATGATATGTTGTCTTCGTTCCTGATATCTCAAGACTTCTCCAAAGGCTCAGTGGATCCTACTCTATTCATCCGTAAGGAAGGAAAGGAATTACTTCTGGTACAAGTATATGTCGATGATATTATCTTTGCTGCATCTACACCTGAACTTTGTGACCTATTTGCTAAAATCATGTGTTCAAAATTTAAGATGTCAATGATGGGCAAAATCTCATTTTTCTTAGGATTACAGATTTTTCAAAATCCAAGAGGCATCTTTATTAACCAGTCAAAATATGCTCTTGAATCTTTAAAGAAATATGGTTTTGATTCTTGTGACCCAGTGGATACTCCCATGGTGGAGAAATCCAAACTGGATGAGGATAAAGAAGGGAAAGTTATAGATCCATCACAATATCGTGGTATGATTGACACCCTCCTTTATCTCACAGCCAGTAGACCTAACCTACAATTTGCTATATGCATGTGTGCCCGGTATCAGGCTCGGCCTACCAAAAAGCACTTACATGCGGTCAAAAGGATCTTTCGGTATCTAAAAGGAACCGTAAATCGGGGACTATGGTATCCGAAGGATTCTTCGATTGCTCTAACAGCATTTGCAGATGCGGATCATGCTGGTTGTCAAGATACAAGACGTAGCACATCTGGCAGTATGCAGTTCTTGGGAGATAGACTCTTTAGCTGGTCATTAAAAAGGCAGAAAAGCGCTGCGATATCCAGTACGGAAGTTGAATGTATTGCTATGTCGGGATGTTGTGCTCAAATTCTTTGGATGAGATCCAGCTTACCGACTATGGCCTTGGATTCAATAAAATTCTAATGTACTGTGATAACAAAAGCGCTATTGCCTTAAGCTGCAACAATGTTTAACATTCCAAGTCGAAGTATCAACTGGCGGACATCTTCACAAAAGCCCTTGCAAGAGAAAGAATTGAATTTCTTATCAACAAGCTGGGAATGCGGAGTTTTACGCCAGAGACTCTGAAACAATTGGCAGATGAAGTTGATGAATAGTGGTGGTACCTATTCAAATATCCTGTATAATATGTATATATATTAAAACCATAAAAACCAAAAAGATTTTTTATTTTTCAAACTTTTTATAAAAACAAAATACAAAAAATATAAAATTCATAAAACCAAAGAAAAAATCAAAAAATGAGAAAAATATAAAAAGAGGTAATAATGGCATGTCTTTTGAAGATCGATAACATTTACGGTCTTAAAAATGTCATTCAATAATGATACGAGGCTGTAAATGAAGTTCGAGCAGAAGTTTTAAATGTTTTCAAAACATGCCAAATGGCTTGCTATTATTTCAGATAGCAACCTAGTCTTCATCTTAAAGGCAAGTATTTCAAAAAGAAAACTTGACCTCATAACGAGAATTTATTCTCGGGCATGGTCTACTTTATGACCATACAAAGGCTTGTGTTTAGTTTGCAACACAACACGTGCTTCCTATAGTACCATGAGTGTACGTGTCAGTGCACTTATGTGTTCAAATAAGAGAAATCTTATTTTGGTGTTTGTTTTTCAAAGATATAACATTGCTTCATCAAAAAAATGTTTTTTTCAAAGATGATCGACTTCTCAAACAATGACTACAACTCTTTAAATAAAAAACGGGTCACTATTTGAGGGGGAGAAAACGTCAAATATCTTCTTCATAATAATAATGAGTTTCAATGAACAAGGTTTTAAACAATAACGGAATATCATTGGTTAAAGAAAGTTAATTAAGTTTAGCTTATATGTGCCTTATATGTTATGTGTTTATGCCTTTTGGGAGTAAGTGTGCAAAAACAAGTTTTTTAGGAATGCTAGGTATAAACATTAGGGACTAATTGTGCTATTTGTTTATCTTGTATATGCCTTATAAAACTTATCTATGCAAAATAAAAGGGTATTAAAACTTGAGGGGCCGAATGTATCAAAAACGAAAATTGTTTAATACACCACCCATCCACCCCGTCCTTTCTCACACACAAATACATACTTAAGCTTAATTTCATTCATCCCTCTCCCACACACGATCGTCGCTTATCAATCCGTCATCTCATGTCGTTTTCATGCCTAAGGTATAACAGCTAAATCGTTCTACATCACCTATCCTACCAACATCTCAAAGGAATTTAATTTTCATCCATTTTTGATATCAAAATCACTAATTTTCAAATTAGGGTTCTTGTATATCAATCTGGCTAAAAAGCCAAATTAGTTGAGGGGTTTTGTAGTTTTAGGTGTGTAAGAGACTTGTCTTAAACAATTTCATGTATGCTTAACATATGAATCAAATATGATTAAATGTTTGTTCGAAAAAATTTGGTTTTGAGTTTTAGTGTAAAAAGTTTTTGGGTTTTGTGTTAAGGAGTTACACACCATCTTATTGATTATGTTTCGTTAATAATATCTCACCATTGTTTGTGGATCGTTGAATGTTTGTGCTTTAGTTGCTTTACATGGCTCATTTTTGATCATACTTGTCGTGTTTTGGCTTAAATGTTGTTATCTTAGTGTCTCAATGATAGCTTAATCTTATGTATGCTAATATAACGTGTTTGAGTGCCTAACAATACTTGTTTGTAAAAAATTCAAAAATGAACCGAACAACTCACTAACAGTAGAAACCGAACAACACGAATAGGTGGAACTGAACAACTAGTTGTAGTAGGAACCGAACAAATGTCTTGACATTAGGAACTAAACAACTATCTTGACAGTAGGAACCGAACAACTCATGTGCTTATAAGGAGCCGAACAACTTTAATGTTACTTAGAACCGAACAACTCACGTGCCTATAAGAAACCGAACAACTCATGTGCTTATAAGGAACCGAACAACTTTGATGTTACTTAGAACCGAACAACTCATGTGCTAATAAGGAACCGAACAACTTTGATGTTACTTGGAACCGAACAACTCATGTGCTAATAGGAACCGAACAACCTAATTCTTAAAGAACCGAACAACTCATCATCATTAAGGAATCAAACAACCTGATTCTTTAAGGAACAAAGCAACTAGTTTATCAAGGACCCAAACAACAAGTCTTTCCTTAGAAATCATTTTTGCTTCCACGAACCCAAAACACTAAGATCAAATATTTTCATTTTTAAAAAGGCGATTTAAAAATCTAAAATAGGAGTTTAATTTAAACCTTGTTTAATTATACACCTAAAACAAGTTAAGTGGCTTAAGTTTGTCATTTTTAATGAATAGATCTTAGTAAGTGCAAAAAGTCTTAAAGTTCTTAATTCTTAAGAAGTGTTCACATCATGAATCAACTTTACGTTCTCACTCAATAGGTCTCTATAGTATATTGTATAAAATTGGTTGTACATAACCTGTATTGATCCTATCTTAGCAGAATTAGGGATACTACAAGAGTACAACAAAAGGCACTGGATGATGAATTAGTTGCCCCTACTAACCGTCTTAAGATAGGGAAAAGCAATCTCCGACTAAGCTCAATTCTCAAATCCAAGGAACCTACACTTCAAGTGGCATTAGATGCTCTCAAACTCACTCCATTCTATAATGCATTTGAGATCTCTATGGATGTACTAGAAATATACATGCAAGAGTTATGGGTCACTGTCTCCAGACATCATTCTTCACTTAGTTTCAAGTTAAATACAAAAAGTCATTCTGTTAACGTTGACAACTTTAGAGATATGCTCAAGATTTGCCCTAAACTCCCAGGTCAGAAATTTGATAAACCTCCACTTGAAGAGGAAATTCTATCTTTTATTAGAGACCTTGGACACACGGGTGAGATCAAGTTTTTATCCAACATCAACGTCAATCACATGCATCAACCATGGAGATCATTTGCTGCCATAATCAACAAGTGTCTAAGTGGAAAAACTACTGCTCTAGAAAGTCTTTGTCTGTCACGTGCTCAAATTCTTTGAGAAACTCCAAACTGGCATGAGGATATATAAAGAAGGGAAAAAACCGTAGTAGATCCATCACAATATCGTGTTAAGATTGGCACCCTCCTTTATCTCATAGCTAGTAGACCTGACCTACAATTTGCTATATGCATGTGTGCCCGGTATCAGGCTCGGCCTACCTAAAAGCACTTACATGCGGTCAAAAAGATCTTTCGATATCTAAGAGGAACCATAAATTGGGGACTATGGTATCCGAAGGATTCTTCGATTGCTCTAACAGCATTTGCATATGCGGATCATGCTGGTTGTCAAGATACAATACGTAACACATCTGGTAGTATGCAGTTCTTGGGAGATAGACTCGTTAGCTGGTCATCAAAAAGGCAGAAAAGCGCTGTGATATCCAGTACGGAAGCTGAATATATTGCTATGTCAGGATGTTGTGCTCAAATTCTTTGGATGAGATCATAGCTTACCGACTATGGCCTTGGATTCAATAAAATTCCAATGTACTGTGATAACAAAAGCGCTATTGCCTTAAGCTGCAACAATGTTCAACATTCCAGGTCGAAGCATATAGACATCAGATTTCACTTTATCAAGGAGCATATTGAGAATGGGGTGATTGAACTTTACTTTGTCAATACGGAGTATCAACTGGCGGAGTTTTACGCCGAAGACTCTCAAACGATTGGCAGATGAAGTTGATGAATAGTGGTGGTACCTATTCAAATATCATGTATCATATGTATATATCTAATATAAAACCATAAAACCAAAAGATTTTTCTATTTTTTTTTCAAATTTTTTTATATAAAAACAAATTCAAAATATAATATTCTAAAACAAGCAAAAAATTTAAAAAATGAGAAAATATAAAAAGAGGTAATAATGGCATGTCTTCTGAACATCGTAACATTATACGAGTTCATTATAAATGTCATTCATAATGATACGATTTGACTGTAATGAAGTTTCGTGCAGAGTCCCAAATGTTTTCAAAACATGCAAATGGCTTGCTATTATTTCAGATAGCACCCGGTCTTCTCTTAAAGGCACAGTATTTCAAAAAAGAAAATTAGACTCATAACTGGAATTTTATTTCTTAGGGCATCATGGTTACTTTTATGACCAGCGAACGGCTTGTGTTTATTTTGAAACACAACCGTGCTTCCATATAGAATCATGAGTCTACGTGTCCAGCTGCGCTTATGTGTTTTAAAATAAAAGAAATCTTTATTTTGGTGTTCTGGCTTTTCAAAAGATATTAACATTGCCTCATCAGGAAAATGTTTTTTTTCAAAGAACGTTCACTTCTCTAACATGACTACAGCTCCTTTAACTAGATAACGGTGTTATTGTTTTAAGGGGGAGAAAACGTCAAATATCTTTTTCATAATAATAATGAGTTTCGATGAACAAGGTTTTAAACAATAACGGAATATCATTGGTTAAAGAAAGTTAATTAAGTTTAGCTTATATGTGCCTTATATGCTATGTATTTATGCCTTTAGGGAATAAGTGTGCAAATACAAGTTTTTTAGGAATGCTAGGTAAAAACATTAGGGACTATTTGTGCCATTGTTAAACCTTTATTGCCTTATAAAACTCAAGAGTGAAAAATAAAGAGGATAAGAGACTTAAGGGGTCAAATGTGTTAAAAACCATAACTATTTTATAACCCACCCACCCAACCGTCCCTTTAACACCACTTAACAATTTTTTTTTCCTTCCTATTCTCTCCCCCCCGTCGAGACGATCGCAACCTTCTTTCCATTTTTTAAGATGTTTTTAAGATAAGGTAAAACTACAAACCTGTTTAAAATTCTCCATTCATTCAAATCTTCCCAAGAATTTTGATTTCACAAGTTTGATCTCAAAGAACCCTAATGTTTTAATATAGGGTTTCACAAAATCAAAACAGTGTTCGAATCTCAAATTGTTTTGTGGGATTTTGATGGTTATTGTGTATAGAAGACCTGTTTAACTCGGTTTTATGTATGCTTATCATATGAATGAGATTTGAGTAATTATTGGCTCAAAAATTTAGGTATATGCTAAATTATGTAAAATGTTTTTGGGTTCTAAGTTAGGGAGTTGCTCATCATCTTAGTAAATATGTTTGATTGATAATATCTCACCATTGTTTGTAGTTCGTTGAGTATATGTGAGCAAATGGTTAATTATTGCTCATTTTGTTCTCTTATATTGTGTCTATGGCTCAAATGTTGTTTTCTTAGTGTCTAAATGATAACCAAATCATATAAATGCTGATAGAACATGTATGATTGCCTAAAATGACTTGTTTGTGAAAAGATAAAAATAAACCGAACAACTCGGTGTCTTTAAGAACCGAACAACATGCTCTCTGTATCAATCGAACAACTCAGTAGTAAGAAGAAACTAAACAACTCATTATATGAAGGAACCGATCAACTAGTTGTAGTAGGAATCGAACAACTATATTGTAGTAGGAACCGAACAACTGTCTTGTTAGTAGGAACCAAACAACTATTTTGACAGTAGAAACCGAACAACTATTTTATTACTTGGAACTGAACAACTCATGTGCTTATAAGGAACCGAACAACTTTGATGATACTTGGAACCAAACAACTCACGTGCTTATAAAGAACTGAACAACTTTGATGTTACTTGGAACCGAACAACTCATGTGCTAATAGGAACTGAACAACCAGATTCTTAAGGAACCGAACAACTCATCGTCATAAAGGAACCGAACAACCTTATTCGTTAAGGAACAGAACAACTAGTTTATAAAGGACCCGAACAATAAGTCTTTCCTTAGAAATCATTTGTGCTTTCAAAGACCAAAAACACTTAAGATCAAATTTTCATTTTAAAAGGCGATTTAAAAATCTTAATTAGGGAGTTAATTAAAATTGATTAATTATACACTCTAAAACAAGTTAAGTTGGCTTAAGTTGTCATTTTTAAATGGATAGATCTTAATAAGTGCAAAAAGTCTTAAAGTTCCTAACTACTAAAGCATCGTCACATCAGCTATCACTTTACTGCTCATTCATAGGTCCCTATATATCTATGCTATAAAATTATATTATACATAAACTATATTGGTCCTCATCTTAACAGATATGCGATACTACAAGAGCTCAGCAACAAGCATTGGATGATGAGTTAGTCGCCCCTGCTGACCGTCTTAAGATAGGGAAAAGCAATCTCCGACTAAGCTCAACTCTAAAATCCAAAGAACCTACTCTTCAAGTGGTGTTAGATGCTCTCAAACTCACTCTCCAATTCTAACAAGCATATGAGATTCCTCTGATGAGTACCTGAAATATACATGCAAGAGTTCTGGGTTACTATCTCCAGACATCATTCTTTACTTCGTTTCAAGTTAAATGGCAAAAGTCATACTGTTAATGTTGACAACTTCATAGATATGCTCAAGATTTGCCCTAAACTCCCTAGTCAGAATGTGAAAATCCATCTCCTACTTGAGGAGGACATTCAATCTTTTATTAAGACCTGGGACACATGGTGAGATTACAAAGTTTCTTGTTCTGACGTCAATGTCAATCACATGCATCAACCTTGGAGATCATTTGCTGCCATAATCAACAAGTGTCTTAGTGGAAACAAAACTATGCTCTGGAAAGTTCTTGCCCTTCTTTCCTACGTGCTCAAATCCTTTGCGTCATGTATCATAACAAGAAGGTTGACTATGTCTACTTATTGTGGGAAGACTTGGTGTTTCAAGTGGAGAACAAGAACTCTAAGAAGAACAATGACATGTATTATCCACGATTCACCAAAGTCATTGTCGACTACTTCATGGCAAAGGATCAAGCAATACCAAGGAGAAACAAGATGTTTTGGCACCATGCCAGGGATAACTTCATGTTTACCACTGTAAGAGTCATTTATAAACATCAGGATACACAAGTATACGGTGCTATTCTCCCTCAGCACTTGACCAATCAAGCCATGTTGGAGTCTGAAGCCTACATGACTTACCGAGCTTATGCTACTGGTGAAAAGACTCCAAAACCAAAAACCACAAAGAAGAAAGCTGATTCTGAAGCATCTCCCAAGACGAGTTTTAGCATGTATTTTCAGGTTACTATTTTGCTAGTGGAGCATTGGGAGCATTCGAGTCGCGCGGATATATATATATTTTTGAAGGCTTAATAACTTGAGTACCATTTGACAAATGTTTTTCTGTTGCATTATAAATGAGATCCTTTGTAAACTCTGATTTTAATATATCAAATGTGAAATTTATCTTAAAACGTCTCTTTTGAGGTCGTTTTCCGTGACTTGTGTTTTGTGCCCTGAAGTAGCACCCCAACGTTACCATTCCGCTGCGTTGTCTTGAATTTTGGGGGTGTTACAATGACGATGCTGATAATCAAGATGATGAAAATACAGATAAGGAAAATCAAGATGATGATGATGATGAGCAAACTGATTCTGATAATGATGGTGATGACTGTGTTCACCCCAAGTTTTCAACTCATGATGTTGAAGCAAGGCTAGAAGAAGTACATGAAGAAGATAGCTTTGATCCTAGGGTTTAAACACCTTCTCATGATGATCAACAGAATGATGAAAACGAGTGATGAAGAAGTTCAGAGGAACAAAATTTTGAGGAAAAAGAATTGTTTGAAGAGGCGACACATGAAAGACGACGAAGAAAATGAGTATATCAGGACGTGAACGTTAATCTGGAGGAGCAGAGACACTGTGATGAACGTGATGCGATAATGACGGATGCTCCATTGCCTAATGTTCAAGCAACTCAGAAAACAGAAGATACTCATGTAATACTCACTGCTCCGATAAATCATGAAGGTCAATAGCAGAGTTCTTCTGTGTCATCTGGCTTCGTGTCTAACATGCTCAACCCCAAACCAGATACAAGTATTGACTCAATATTTAACATTGAGGCAACTTCACTGGTAGATGTTCTGGTCACCACTATTGCTGAGCCACCTCTTGTGTCTGCAACAACTCTTCCTCCACCACCCACTCCTCTCATCATACATATGCAACAAACACTAGTTCCCACACCAACAACCGTTTCAAGCTCCTCCCTACAAAATCTTCCAAACTTTGGATCTTTATTCGGGTTTGATCATAGACTAAAAACGTTGGAAACAGACTTCTCTAAGTTCAAGCAAACGAATCAATTTGCTGAAGCAGTTTCATCCATTCCCAGCATTGTTGACAACTACCTGGCCAACAAGATGAATGAAGCCATCAAAACAGCTGTTCAATTACAGTCAGACAGACTCCGAGAAGAAGCTCAAGCAGAAAATGAAAACTTCCTCAATAAACTTGATGATAATATAAAGAAAATAATCAAGGACCAAGTCAAAGAACAAGTCAAGGCTCAAGTCTCCAAGATTTTACCAAAAATTGAGAAGTTAGTCAACGATCAACTTGAGTCTGAAGTTCTCATTCGTTCATCAAATGAAGCAAAGACATCCCATGCTGTAGCAGCTAACCTGTCTGAACTGGAGCTGAAAAAGATTCTCATTGACAAAATGGAAGCTAACAAATCAATTGACAGGTCAAATATACAAAAGAATCTCTATAAAGCACTAGTTGATGCTTATGACACTGACAAAGACATCCTGGATGCATATGGAGACACTGTCACTATCAAACGACGGAGAGATGATGCAGATGATGATGAAGAACCCTCCGCTGGATCAAACCGGGGGTCCAAAAGAAGGAGATCTGGAAAAGAACCTGAGTCAACCAGTGCACCAAAGGAAAAGACATCCAAGACTGCTGGCAAGTCAACTGATGGGTCCAAATCTCAACACAAGTCTGCTGGCGAGTCTGCTCATACAGAGGAGCCAATGCACACCGACAAATATTTGGAAGAACCTGCACATCAGGAGTTTGATATAGGAGCTACTAAAGAACAATCTGATGAAGAGACATCTCAGCATCCTGATTGGTTTCAAAAACCAGCCAAGCTTCCTACTCCCGATCGTGATTGGAACAAGACTTTACATGTTGTTCATGGACCAGTTCAACCTTGGTTAAGTAATCTGGCTCGGGAAGAAGGTTCTCGTGAATCATTTGATGAGCTAATGGATACTCCTCTGGACTTCTCAGCATTTATGATGAATCAGCTCAAAATTGACACTTTAACATCTGAATTATTAGCCGGTCTAACATTTGAGCTAATGAAAGGTACATGCAAGAGTTTGGTTAAGCTAGAATACTTCTTTGAAGAAGTCTACAAGGCAACCATAGAGCAACTAGATTAGCACAACCTTGAAGGTCTACAATATCCTCATGATCTGCGAAATCCACTACCATTGATACCTAACTCTCGCGGTTGTTAAGTCATTCCATTTGATCACTTCATCAACAATGACCTTGCGTACCTATCTGGTGGTGTCTCCAGCCATACTTATGCAAGTTCCGGCACAAAGACCAAGGCTGCAGATTATGGTCATATCAAATGGATTGAAGATTTGGTCCCCAACACAATCTAGAGTGAAGTGCCAGTCAACTATGACAAGCATGCACTATGGGGAATTTCTCATTGGGGACGCAAACATCAACAATTCTATGGATTTGCTGCTAACAGGGAATCGGCTCTTGATGTATACTTCAAACGTAGAATCATTGTTGTCACAAAGCTTTAAATTATTGAATGGCACAACTACAAACATTTGGATTGGATCACCATTCATAGAGATGATGACAAGCTATATACATTCAAGGAAGGAGACTTCAAACGGCTTTGCCTTCAAGATATCAAAGATATGCTAATTCTTCTTGTTTAAGGTAAGCTGGCAAATCTTAATGTTGAAGATCGTCCCTTTTTTGGCGTCTCTATGAGAATGTTTACAAGAAGTATCGTCATCCAAAGGCATGTTGAAGATCTTCAGTTAGGTATCGAAAGTTACCAAAAGAAGCTCAACATTACAAAGCCAGATACGTACAGATCTGATCTTAAATGAAAGGATGCCTATACAATATTTTCCTATCCTAGAGGGTTTATCTATCTGAACAAAGACAAGAAGAACAAACTGATGCGTATTGATGAACTCCACAAGTTCAGTGATGGTACACTCGATGATGTTTGGACTGCTCTTAATGATTGACTGAAAGGGATTAGGATGGAATATCTACCAAAGACAATATGGAGGCAGAGTGACAGGGAACAAGCAAAAGCTATGATTCAGGCAATTGAGAAAATGCTCAAGTCAAGGAGGATAATGAGAAGCTTGGAAAGATTTGTTGGTGGAAGACCGTACGAGGATGACTTTCAGCTGCTGCAAAGGACCATATGATTTATCATATGATGTCCTCATCATAAAAGGTCAATCCTCGTGAATAATAAAAAACTTTTGAATTTGTATATATGTAGTGTAGACTTTATGGTGATATCAAGAAGTGCTCGAGTACAAAATTTTCAAGAATTTTTTAGTAAATTCAAAAATTTTCAAATTATTGTACTCAGTACTATCTTATATACCCTCATAAATTAAAGGGGAGCATTAAAATGTTCCTTATAAATAGTATGTCACATTTTGTCCCCAAAAGTTTAACCAATTGATATCCAAAATATCAAAGGACTAACATTTTGGATAAGGGGATAAAATATGATTAAACTGGATCTAACTTGTATTGAAAGGTGTGATCATATAAAATGGACTCAATGCACTCCACACTTAGCATGTACTACGATTACGATGCACATGTTAAGGGGGAGCTTTTAGTGATGATGAAAAACTGTCAAAGTGTAAATCTTTTGATATTTATATCAAACACTTTGAATGAAATTTTTACGATTTTGGTTTTGATTGAGATGGAATACCCAAAAGGCCGACCATGTACTTAAATTTATGGAGTTATAAAGTAGTTAGGTTTAGGTATTCAAATCCCATGATCCAGCCAGAACTGGAGGGATCTACCCATGGATATCTACTAGTTAGTGTAGAAGTCCTTATGTATGATACAAAAGGAGAAAAAGTGAGTATCGGGATTAATGCCGACTGAGATGGAGCTAACACTGGAATAAACCCAACAAGGTGTTAGTTATGAAGTCTCGGTAAGCATTGAAGGGGTTGAAAAATAAAAAAGAAATGTAAGGATAAAGGGTGAAAAGAAAGAAGCCCTCTATACACTTAGGCAGAAACCTGGTCAATACATAATCTGTCGGAAACACTAAGTTGTTTTCTGACATTAAAGACAGTCATGGACCCAGTGACGCTATGCACAACCCTCCCTAAGCCACTCAAGGTCGCTCAACAAACTCTTGTTACATTTCTCACGGAGATTACACGCATTTCTATCAACTTTCTCATTCTGAGTTAGTTGATATTGAAAAGGTGACAGTCTGCTCTAGCCTCCGATCACTAAAATCAAAGTGCATTATTAAGTCTAGAGCCAAAAGAGATCATCCATAAATCTCATAGGACACTTGTCAAAATTATGCTTGCTATCTCACATAATGTGAATAACGAGAAATATATTGAGAGTCCTACGCATTATCCTTGTGATTTTGCCAGAACATTTGAGTGATATAATTCACAGTGAAGATGGAAGTCCTACTTGAGCCAACATCAAACAAGCTCATGGTAGGTGACTTGTATGATTCTATACGAATCAAACTTGTGACAACTGGAAAGAAACAATTGTGCGATTCTATAAGAATCAAACTTGTTCCAGGTTATGAATTGATGATTGATGATGAATTTTTGAAATGATTAACACTCTTAATGTGTCACAAAATCACTTTAGCAAGTGACACGTCGATTGATTCTCAATTTGATTTTTCTATTTCAATTGGTGAGACAGTAGCTTACTGGTTCACTCTTACCGTGCTGTCTCCTTTGAGACATTCCGGTAATGAGAACATGCTGAGTTTGATGAATCTAATGCAAATATGTTAGAAAGATTCTATACTTTAGCTGGAAATCCTGTCAAGGAGATTCTTCTTAAATTGAATCTACCTGATTACAGGTCGATCCTCACGGATTAGAAGGTTACTCTAACCAAACACGGGGGAATGACAAAGCCATATTTGTCCCCTCGCTTTATTGTTAATTGTTTTAATGAAGGATACTTAAAGATGGATGTGAAGGTACCTGATTCCAGCTGACTCACAAGATTCATAACCACATGCTCATACCCGACCGACAAACATAAAGACACTATGGAAGCTCAAGTACATGTTTCAAAACTTCCGCTACTCTACGTCTTTCTTGAAGTGACAAAGTATTAAAGTCAAAGAATTTCAAATAAGTTTCCGTCACTCTAATACCGAACGTCTTTCTCGAAGTGACGAAGTGTTAAAGTTAAAGAATTTCAAGAAAGATGCAACATTAAAGCTTTTCAAGTCAACAAATCAAGAAAGGTATGAGCATGTCGGTCCAGAAGTCACAAGTTCACAAGATGGCGAAAAAGAGATTATGATTGGTTAATGATCTCAAGGTGTTCAAGATCACATTCAAGACAAGCTAAGGAACAAGCTCAAGACCTAAAGTCTATGATCACTACATCAAATCACAAGTTAATGATTGAAGTTAAACGAGCTCAAGACTAAAGATAAAGCATAGTATGCTAGGTTTAAGTTTTTATAAAATGGAGGACATCCCTTAGGGGGAGATTGTTAGGAATATGAAATTCCTATGAAAGTTTCGGTCGCTTCCATAGATAACAGTCGTTAGCTCGTCATGTAATTTTTGGAAACTTACATAGTTAGTTAGCAAAGGCCCATGGATAAACCCATGCAAGCACAAGCCCACTTGTTCATTGTAAGTATATTAACACCTCTTCATGCCTTAGAAAGGTGGTTGGTTGTTCATTTTTCACACAAATCAATATATGTTTTTTTTTTCTCTAAGTGTTCATCCAACCCATTCTCTTACTAAAACAACTTGCCTCCTCTTTCCATGTATGTTATATGATTATTCTTCATGTTTCCATTGTTTTTTAGTGATTCTATTGAAAATGACTCTGGATATCTTCCTAAGATACTTGATCAATTGCATTTCAGTGAGAGGAAGAATGTTGTCAAACTTTTTGAGGTCAGGACTGGATGAGTTAAAAGCAGATTCTTAAACATGAGATGGGTCAGGCTGATCTTGCTTTGGTGAGGGAGTTCTAACTTCTTCATCATCATAAAGGTCCTCATCCATGTCATCACCAGCAGCAAGCACTTCCTCTTCATCGCTTTCTTTATCTAATTCATCATCAGAGAGTAGGATGGCTTGAATATCAGCAAATGTTTGGAGTTGTAAAGGTTCAGTATTCGGCTCCACTTCAGAAGAAGTCTCGCCTTTATTTTCGTCATGGGTTACTGCCTTAATCTAGTGGACTAGGTTTGATCCACCTGGTACTTAGCAGCAGGCCCCTGAGGGATCAACAACAGAGGTGTGTATTGGTTCCATATCAGTGGGTGGTATGTTTCCCTCTGAGTCTTTATACCCAAGTGACCCTTTAGGATGTGATGTGGTTTTAGCCATGCCTTTATTAGAAGTCGTGGAAGTTAAGTCCCAGTCAAGGGGTTATTTGTTTTCCCCTGAGTCTTTGGGATGAGTAACACTACCCTCAGGCAAAGGTGTTTATTTACGAGTGCCCTCATCAAGTATGGAAGGCAATCCCATACTAGCGAGTTGTATGTCTCTCTCTAGATCTTAGGGATCAGGTACGGTGCTCGAGGAGACTGAGTAGGATTGCTCAAGACCCTTTGTTGGCTTGGGTGGTGTTACCTTGGTCTTAGTGGGTGGCTTTTTAGACTTAGGCTTTTTCCTCTTCTTAGAGAGTGCTCCTGAAGCCTCAGGGCCCTGTGACTTGGATAAGGTTGAAGCCACAGTCTAAGACTTCCCTTTCTTTGGCTTTGCAGCCAAAGGATGTGGAGACACTAAGTCCTTCTGATTGTTTACAGCAATCATATAGGCCGTCAATTCAATATCATTGACTTTGGATGGGTCCTTTGTAAAATTAGAGTTACTCAGGATTGGGAGTAGAAACCTAAATTTTTTATCCTGAGTGTATTCAGAACCCAGTAACACTTCTAAAGCACATGAGATAAATCTAGGGTATGAAACGTATTTTAGCCTAGACTTATTCAGTAGCTTGGTTACGAGATCACTGTAAATTATCTCCCTTATATGAACCTCAGTCCCAGTGATGAGACTGTAGGCTAAAAGCTGCTGGATGGAGTTAACTTGTTCAGTGGAGGAGTAGTTCCCCCCAAGAACCTGAATCACAAAAGTGAATAGAATTCTCCAAGCCACGGGAAACCAGTTTTTCAAGACTGGGGTTTTGTCCAACTAACTCGGGTTGATGGTAATATTGCCTAATTCCTTCTTCACAACCTCAGGTGTAGGATGATCAACATATTTACCATTATCATAATTAAGGCCAGTTGATGAACAAAAGGTGCTAAAGTCAAAGGTCAAGGGTCTTTTCCCATTTAAAACTGAAAACCTGATGAGGAATTCCGTGAGTGGGCGTTTCTCAGGCTCATCAGTTGATGGATAAAGGTCAAAGGCAATAGCAGTGCTCTAAAACTCCCTGAAGAAGTTCTGGTGGACCATTGAGGGACAATTGGTAAAAGCATTGTACAAAGGACAGTTTCACAAAAATTTCATTATGGGTTTGTAAGCAGGCAAATTTGGTGGGTAGTTAAAGTTACCCACCAAATTGTTGGTATGAAAAATCACGTTGTCCATAGTCTTGTTTGTCCATTGAGGAGCATACTTGATTATTTGTTGTTCTGCCATTGTGATATGAATATTGTTTGAAAACAAAAGGTTTTAATGGTAGAATATCACACATTAGATGGTCACAAGCTTATTTCAACCTTGATTGTTGGCATGAAATGTGTGATATGGTATCAAAAGGGACAAGACACAGATGTATATCTTGTGTTGAACACGATTGACTAAGAAAACAACATTTAGAAAATATTTGAAATGAAGTTTGAGATTAAGCTTTTATTATCCAATCATGACGAATGCCAAACAGTTGCTAGGAGTCAGCATTAAATGCATGTTGGGGTTAATTGAGTGAAATCAGAAGTGCGGGCCCATAACTATTGGATGATAGTTAGAGGGGGTGTGAAAAGGTTTTGATTATTTTAAAATTTTCATTTTTAAAAAGAGTTAAAATTGTTTTTAGAACGCATTTAATACGATAACCCACTAGTTGCACGATTCCCTCTTTTACGGCTACTGTGTATCCATTCCGTTGTCTTTCACTTTTGCAGTCATGACGTATGGATAACAGTTCATAGGAGTCAGCATTAAATGCATGTTGGGGTTAATTGAGTGAAATCAGAAGTGCGGGCCCATAACTATTGGATGATAGTTAGATAAGGAATATTTGTTCCTTATTTAATGTGTTTAGGCACCAACCTTAGACATTAAGTAACTAAAGACTTAGAGCATTTAGTTACTTTATGTAATGGGTCCCTCAGTATCATGGGAGTCATATAGGTTTCAGGGAGAAAAGGAATATACACCATACTAAGCATGATTGATCAGGGAGACTGATTAATCAATGCTCAACATGCCTAATTCCGCTTTTAGTCTGGTGAAAGTAGGTTCATGCAAGTGTTTAGTGAAGATATTAGCTAGTTGATACTCAGTAGGGATGAAGTGCAATTCAATATCTCCTTTAAGGATGTGACCCCTAATGAAATGATACATAATATCAATATGCTTAGTTCTTGAGTGAAGTACTGGATTGTTGGATATTGCAATGGCACTGGTGTTATCACAAAAGATAGGTACCATCTTATAATAGATGTTATAGTCATCGAGTTGACTTTTCATCCATAGGATAATTGCACAACACCCAGCAACAACAACATATTTAGCTTTAGCTGAGGACATAGCTACTGACTGTTGTTTCTTGGCACTCCAACAAACCAATTTTCCACCAAGTATTTGACAGGCCCCTGAGGTACTTTTTCTATCCATATTGCAACCAGCATAGTCTGAGTCTGAATATCCTTTGAAATCAAAGCCTAAACATTTTGGATAATATAGACCAAGTGTTGGAGTACCTTTCAGGTAATTCTTTTCATAACTGTTAGATGTGATTCCTTTGGATTAGACTGATATCTTACATACAGGACTATGAAGAATTAGATATCAGGCCTTGTTGCAGTCAAGTACATCAGTGACCCAATCATTCCTCTGTATGAGGTCTTATTAACTGATTTACCAGCTCAATCAGGACCTATGTTGTTTGAAGGAACCATGGGTGTTTTCACTAAGGAACTATCAGAAATTTCATATTTCTTAAGTAAGTTCCTGGTGTACTGTTCTTGATAAATTGAGATTCCTTTGTCATCCTGCTTGATTTGCAGTCCAAGAAAGTAGGTGAGTTCTCCCATTATACTCATTTAAATTTTCTTTGTCACTAGTTTCTCAAACTGTTTACAAAGTTTATAACTTGTTGAGCCAAATATGATTTCATCTACATACACTTGAGGAAGGAGGACATCTCCTTTTGATTTATAGATAAACAGTGTGTTATGTAATCTTCCCCTGGCAAACTTATTTTGAATAAGGAAAGTAGAGAGAGTCTCAAACCATGCCCTTGGTGCTTATTTTAGTCCATAAAGGGCTTTGTCAAGTTTATAGACATAGTCAGGGAACTCACTACTTTCAAAGCCAAGAGGCTGTTTGACATAAACTTCTTCTTTCAGTTTACCATTCGAGAAGGCACTTTTGACATCCATTTGGTAAACTTTGAAGTTTATGTATGTGGCAAAATCTAGAAATATCCTGATGGCTTCACTCCTTGCCACTGGTGAAAAGGTTTCATCATAGTCAATTCCTTCTTCCTGACTATACCCTTGTGCAACCAGTCTTGCTTTGTTCTTTGTTGTTGTGCCATGCTTATCTTTCGTGTTCCTAAATACCTATTTGGAGCCTATGGCTATTTTTCCATAGGGGAGAGGAACAAGAGTCCATACTTTGTTTCTGTAGAACTGATTCAGTGCTTCTTGCATTGCATCAATCCATCCTGGGTGCTTTAGTGCCTCAGATACCTTCTTAGGTTCTATCTTAGAGAGAAAATTAGCAAATAAACATTCACTAGCTGAGGCAGTTGTAATCTTGGTAGCCATGCTTCTTGTAAGCATGCCTTCACCAGGATTACCAATGCTATTTACAAGTTTAATGTGTTGATATCTTGACCATCTATCTTGAGGAACAGGATGAGAACTTGTAGAGGCATGATATATGATGTGAGACTGAGTGACATCAGGGACTAAAAGTTTAGTAATAGATTGTGAAACTTTAGTATTGTTCCCTGATGGTACATTAGTGGGTTGAGTGATCATTTGATCCTTCTAAACATTTTGTTCATTTATCCCTTCAGTGTTGATTGGATCAGGAGGACCTTTAAATAAACTAGGGAAGGAAGACCAAGAATTTTGTTTTGTTTGGCAAGTTTATTAATGTTCTTGAAATTGAGGTGTGATAGCCTTTTATGCCATAACCAGTTTACATTTTCTGAGGCTTTGTCAAAGAAGCAGGCTCCACTTGGAGTTAGTAATGACATGTCAAGGACATATACATCATTTCTTCAAGGTACTATCAGGACAATTTCTTTGTTAGCATTAAATATTGTTCCTTGCTTATCATCAAACTGTACAATATAATTAGCATCACAGAGTTGACTAATGCTAATTAGATTGTACTTAAGACCATTTACAAAGGCTACTTTCGTAAAAACTATACCCCTACAGTTTATTGAACCATATCCCTCAGTAATACAAGATGAGTTATCACCAAACACTACCTTAGGACCTGGTTGCTGTATATATTTATGCAGATAACTCTTGACACCAGTCATACTCCTTGAGCATCCACTGTCCAGGTACTAGATGGGCTCCCTGATGTGTGTCTACACAAATAATAAACTTGGGTTAGTTTCTTTTGTGAACCCACTTTTTGGTAGGCTCCCTGGTCTTTGCAGCCTAAATTTTCTCACCTCTTTTAAAGTGATCAAATTCATTGTGGTCAGAGGTGGATTGTATAGTGCTTCCACATGTATTACACTTTACCCCAATTGAGGACTCATTAGACTGAGAGGATTCAGCTAGTACTCCTCCTCTAATCTGAATAACACGATTGTGTCTTGAGGTAAAGTGATCATAGCTTCCACATATTCCATACGCAGGGTAGTTTCTACAATCATCAGGTATATGATCATTAAAACAATAGTGTATGCATGGTGGAAAAGGCTTTGCCTTTGCTCTCATGATGTGTTTGGAAGAAGATGCATATTGATAACGCTGAGCCTTGTAGTTCTTACTTCTTTTTAGTGTAGCAATATACATCTCATGATCTGAGGTCCTATGTTCCTATAGCAATCATCAGTTAAATCATTGGTATAGTGACAGAGTTTACACTTAAGTTGTGGCTTTTGAATAGGCTTGGGCCTGAGTGATTTTGATGAGCCAATACTCTGAACTTTGGGTTTAGAATCTTGACTTATTTTAGATGAATCAACTGATTTGGATGACTCGGCCTTTTGAATCTTTGAATTTGATTCTTGAGTCTTTTGGTCAGAGTTTACCTTTTCATCTATTAACATCTGAACTAGTTTAGTTAATTAATTTAAGTTTGATTCTTGTTCAGTGTCTTTGACTTTAGTAGGAACTGAAGATGTGGTTTGCTTAGTTTCACTCACAGTGACAGTTCCTGAAACACTCTTGTTAGAAGAATCTTATGTTTCAGGCTTTGTGTGTTTCATGACACCTAAGCATGGTCTTTCTGTTGGAAAGTGAGGTTGAAAGGTTAATGGCATTACCTTTGAGCTTGGTGAAGCTCCGTAAAGATTTTTCAGGGGAAGTAGTGGAGTAAGAAATTCAGCTTCAGAATCTTTGGAAGATTTAGGGGTATTTGAAGTTTCCAGAGACTCATTTACAGCTTGACTTTCATGGACTAGAATTCTTCCAGTATTGAAGTTTGGAAGTTTGCTGTCAAGATTGAGTCTCTCAGCCCAATCTTTGGATTTTGGAACCATTTCTTAGCCATACCCCATGGAAGCAAGAACGAAAAGATTTTCATTTTCATTCATTTTAGATGAGGACTCAGTGAGTAATTCACCACCAATAACTTTCTTCTTTTGATGAGGAATTTGCTCACTGATGCATTGACTAACCTTTTTTGAGCTAGTTAGCCATTTTTATTGAT
>BQNB010078299.1:3129-29711 GCA_026074375.1 Tanacetum coccineum
ATCGGGTACACTACCCGTTAAAGTGTTCTTTTTGGTTGAGTCGGCAAAATATAAATTTAAAATTTGAAACAATAAAATATACACCACACAATGACACATCAAAGAACTAGTGAGAAGTTAGAGAGAGAGAAAGTAGATGTTGGATTATCAAAGTGTAATGTTTACAACCAAATGACAACCAACCCTTCTCCAGAAGGGGTATTTATACTACCTAGCAAATACGTAGACGCCTAGGATAGTAATATGGGCCGGGCTCAGGATTACTTAGGCTTTAGCCCATAACACGTGACCAATTAGCTTAGATAAACGAGCCCATTTACCCTTTCTAGCCTATTACAACATATAATTAAGTAAAGACCGAGCTTTCATGATTAGTAGCCGAGCTTTCATGATTAGTAGCCGAGCTTCCTTATTCGACTCAATATTTTAAGGCTAACAACCTTCCTTTAAAATTTTAAATTCTCTATTAATGTACATGTCAAGACGATTCCGTCGGTTACACTTTAATTCTCTATTATTTTATGTAAACTAGTCTTTAAATTGTTATCACCTTATCAACATTTTTACTATTACTTTATGGGTCATTTTATTATCATCTTATAAACTATTTTGATATCGTCTTATAAATTATTTTGTTGTCAGCTTATAAACTATTTCGCTTTCATCTCATGAACTATTTTACTACTTTATAAACTATTTTGGATACTACTTGATAAACAATATGGTTTATACCATTTAACTTCGAGAAACATAACACTAGTTTGACAAAAATGAACATTTCATTGTTAGTCCTTAATTACACATAGCTTGGCCACCTATGTCTAATTCAGGAAGGACCATGCTATGCTCGGATAAAAAAAATCAAAATCAAATTTCTACTTATATTCCTAAAAGCAAGATTTTGTGTGTGTATTCATAAGCAATGCAAGTCATGGACATTTGTATTAGTAAGCACAGTTAGCCGTGGGCAAAAAAACCGAAACCAAAACCAAAAACGAAACCGGTCAACGCCGGTTATTGACCCTAACCAGTTCCGGTTAGAGAATAACCAGCGTATAGTAACCAGTTAGGGATTCTAGATGTTTTTCGGTTGGTCAACCGGTTAGTAACCGGTTAAAATTTTTGAACGTTGCAATGGTACTGTGAAGGTGTAAATATAAGTAGGCAAGTAGGCTGCAGACCTGCAAATGTAAAGAGTAACGTTATACTTTTTTTCTTATCGTTTTTTGTCTTTAAAGCATCTCATTACACTACTCAATTTATTATAAATACCAATGTTGCATTTGGTTTAGTTACAACAATCACAACTCTCAAAAACACTCACAATTCGCTCACAAATCCCTCACAAAATGGCTACTCAAAGTTCTTCAACTTTCGTCGGTGTTGGTTCTTCAAATGAACCGACGATTCTTGAGGTCATAGAAACAACCCGAAACAAACATATTTGGCAACATTACGATCTTTGCAAGATGACGGTTGGGAGTCAAAAGGGTCGTTGTAAACATTGCGGTAATTTTATAAGTGCCTCATCCAACTCGATGTTGAAGCTACATTTCGAAAAACCTTATTGCCCCGTACTCAAAATCGTTCCCGGTGCGTGTCAATTATCTATGTCACAAGAGGGGGGTATTTTTGCATACCAGGCGGATCACGTTCGACAACAATTTGCAAGCTTTGTGATTCAAGAAGGTTTTCCGTTCAACCACTTCGACAACCCAGATTGACTAACGTCATTAAAAAATGTCTTCAACCGCGATATACTCATGTAAGTCGTGCTACTCTTAGACGTGATGCTCTTAAAATGAGGAAAAAGGCTAAACTCGAACTTATAAAAGGTTTTGAAAATTTAAATACACGTGTAAACTTAACAATCGATGTTTGGTCGGATCCTCATGGTTTGCCCGGTTCGTACCTTTGTGTTACCGCACATTGGGTTGATCCCGCAACTTGGCAAATGATGAAGCGTACGATTGATTTTGAAACTTTTGATTATCCTCACACTGGTTCGAATTTATTTTGTAAGTTACGAGATGTATTGAGAAAATTTAAATTAGAAGATAAGATTTTTTCAATCTCATTTGATAATGCTTCTAACAATACAAATGCCGCCAATAGACTAATTCTAAAATAGCAACCACATTTGCGCGGCATTTTTTATCATAGTCGATGTGTTGCACACATCATAAAGTTGGTTGTGCAAGATGGACTAGCGATACCCAAAATATCATCTATAAAATTCGCTTTTAAAACAATGTTGCAAGATGTATTTCAAGGGCCTAAAAGAAGATATGTAGATTATATGGCAATGTGTAGCGGAACAAACACCGTTTTCTTAATACCTAATTGGGATGTTCCTACAAGATGGAACTCGACTTATTTAATGTTTCAATGTGCTTTACGCCAAAAAATTCCTTTGAGTATTTTTCATGATGGTCTTGGTGAAAAATACCCTCGAAAAATTACATCATATTTCGTCAAAAATTAGGAGATTATTGAAAAATTAACCGAATTACTCAAAGTTTTTTTTAAATACAACAACTTTATTATCGGGTGTTTATTATCCCATGAGTCATACGGTACTCCATCAACTTTATGCAATGTGTTCAAAAATAGGCGAATTTCGATTAAGTGGTCCACCATATGATATGATGGTTGAACCGATGATAGAAAAGCTTAAAAAATATTTCAAAGAAATCCCACCGGTAATTACTTGTGCCGCCGCATTGAACCTATGCTTTAACATTAACGGGGTGGAAGTATTTATCGAGAAGATTTCTAATGATTTGAACTTGTATGAAGATGACATTAACTTTGAAACAAATGCAAAAGCTTATTTTAATAAATGTTTTAAAGATTTATTTGATATTTATTTTAATAAATATGGTTCAAAAAATATTTCAACGAGTTCGGCTCCTTCATCATCGTCTATGAGTTCGAATACTAGCATATTCCATACGTTAAGACAAGAAAGTGTTAAACGGTCTAGGAGTGACAACACCGGTACTAATGAATTTAAGAGATATACCGGAACCGATTGGTTAATCTCTATGGAACAAGAAGAATTTAACAACTTTGATATTTTGTCTTGGTGAAAAGGAAGACAATCTCAATTTCACATTCTATCAATTATGGCTCAAGATTTACTAAGTGTACAAGCTTCTACGGTAGCTTCGGAATCCGCTTTTTCTCTTAGTGGAAGGGTATTATCGATACGAAGAACAAGACTCACACCGGCATCTTTGGAGATGTGTATTTTCTTGAAGGATCATCTAGATGCACAAGAACAATTTTTTAGAGATCGAACAACAATTACACGAGGTCGAGGCGGAAGCGGGTTATGTAATCAATATTGCCAATGAAGAAATCGTTCTAGAAGAACAAGCTATGTCCGTATCCGGTTCCGACTCCGGTGACTCCGAATAAGACTTTTATCCATTGTATTAGCTTTTCGATGAATAAATCGCTCAATGTCTTAGTTTGTCTTTCAAGTAGTTTATTTTTGATGTATTAAGAGTTTATTTAATAAAAGTCAAAGTTTATTATGTATAAAACGATTTAAAAAAAATTAGAAGATCAGTGGCTTATCTCACGATTGTGTAGCATAAAATGATTTAGGCATTTACAAAAAAACATGTGCCAATCATATAAAACACCATTGGGCCACCATGGGCCATTACAAAACAAAAAAAACTGGTTACTAATCGGGTTTTCTAACCGTAACCGGTTAGTACCGGTTAGGGTTTGCTGGGTTCAAAAGTCTAACCGGTTACTAACCGGTTTTTGGTACTATCAGGGTTGACCGGGTTTGACCAAAATACCGGTTAGGGTCGGTTAGTAATCGGCTATGGCAAAAAACTCGGTTTATACACCTCTAAGCACAGTAACTAAGTAGACTTTTACATAACATTATCATATATATTCAGCCTCATATTACACCGCATCTTAAGCCGAAAGATCGAATTACACCATTAGTTACCCTAGGGAAATCACACAACCAGTACGGTCATATTAGTTGCTTCGTCATTTAATCAAGAACTTGAAGACTGTCAATGAAATAAAGAGGACTCGTTATGGTCATTACGAGTTCCAAGTAATGTTTTTTTATTGACCAACGCCCCGACGGTATTCATGAATCTCATGAATCGGGTGTGCAAATCGTATTTGGATAAGTTTGTAATAGTGTTCATAGACGATATCCTAATCTACTCTCGTAGTAAAGAAGAACATGAAGAGCATCTAAAGTAAATCTTGGACCTATTGAAAAAGGATGAATTGTAACGCTCTGTGTCAAAGTGGAATTTTATACACTGCTGAGAGACATCAAATAACGTCAATGTGAATTCATCATTTATCCATGTTTTCTTAAATTGCTCTATGTGTGTGGTATTAATATTTAAAAAAAAAAAAATAAAAAAAAACAGCCCTCCATGTTTCTTACCTATTTTGTATAAATTATTGCAAGAACTGATACTTAATTGCTTAAAGTTGTTATTTGTAGTATATATGGAGTAATTTGTGAAGTTATGCTAAAAGGCACGCATTTTAGAGCTTAAACGAAGAAATCTCAAGATATTGTTCTGTCAACCTATACGTCTTATCCGTCAAGGAAGATATGGTGTATCTGTGCCTGCACTTCATAAGAAACCACGAAGAATTAAAGAGCAACATGCCATATCTAGCAGACTCTATACGCCGTATTGAAGATTATTTGAAAATTATGGAAGATATTGAAGGTGGTCCCTACTCCAAGAAACCCCCCAATACGCCGTATTGACCTCAACCAATATGGTGTATTGATGAATTTCCATACACTATAAATACAAATCCCTAAACACGAGTTTAGGGTGTGCTTGAACATATTCTCGATACCCTAACCACAAAAGTCGATTTTTAGAAGCCAAGGAGAGCAAAGAAGGTCAAGTAACGCACTTAATTCCATAGGAAACACCTTGTAATTATCTATACTCTAATAATCATTAGATTTTTGGTATCATTCGTTTAACTCGGTTAGTTTACCTTGGTTGATTTGATTATTATTCTTGTATTCATTACAATGGTTATGGGCTAATGTATGGTTTGTTTATCTTGATTTCTTAATTTATCGTTTATTCTTGATTATGTTTATCAATTTATACTCGTTTACATAATTAAATATGCGACCTATCATTCAACTAGATCTAGGAATGTAAAATATCATGCTAGCTAGATGCCAGGATAACTCTCCATTTCCGCAATTTATATATCTAGAATCATAGGATCACAAATAATGACATATCTTTGCCATTGGTTTACTGAACAAGCTAATGATCTAGGATCAACAAATGACGTTCTGATTCCCTTGGTAAGGACTTGGACAGTGGACTACTAGTATATAAAGAGCCGTTAAGCAGTAAGTTAGTAAAGTCTCATTGAGCTAGGGTTTAATAAGATCACCATTATTAATATCCTAAGATAGATTATAATCAACAAATGCTTGCTTTATGCGGATGCGTTTAATTATGACAAAATTAGCGTGTCTTGGTTTTAGGAAGAAGTACCACCAAAATCTAGGAATGATATGCCCCTTGAGATAAGTCAATCATTGCACTAATAAATAAACCTGCATTTTAATGGATTAATCATAGTTAATACAGTTTTCTTAAAATTGGCTTGACCGCTCTTCTATCTTTTGATTATCTGCTTGCGTGTGTTATCGTGTCTAAAATATGTTTAAGTTTCCACCAAAACCCGTGTCAGTCTCTCAGATTGAAAACCCCCCTTCACATTAGAATTAAGTTTAGCATAGGTTTGACTTAGAACTACCTTAGATTAGAACTAACATAGATAACTAAAATACTGGTAGACTTAGGAATTAACACTCTCACTCTTAGTGATCGACATCCTACTTATCAAAAAAGCTACAACTGATCAGGTACGCTACCCGTTAGTGTTGTTTTTAGGTAAAGTCGGCAAAATATAAATGTAAAACTTGATAATAAATAATACCTATGCACAACGACACATCAAGTTTTTGGCGCCGCTACCGGGGAGTGAAGTTATTTAATTCTTTTCTTTATTAGTGTTTTAGTTTAGATTTAGTTTAGTTTAGATTAATTTGCATATTTGTATTAGTTTGATTTCTGCATTGTATATTTTTTTTCATATTGTGTGTTTGTGTGTTTGTTTTGCATTATTATAGTTCGCTATAACTTTCTCAGTCGAATACTGAATACGGCGTATTCAACTTCGTGAATACGACGTATAATTTTTTTTGACCCAATATAGCGTATTCGACTCCAAACATCGATATGACGTATTAGCTTATTTGACCTTTTTCTTTCCTAGCCAATTTATTACAGGAAATAGATGACCCCGACATCACCATGGAAGAGTATATTTAGCTTGAAGAAGAAAAAGCTCGTAGGGGCGGTCAGACGTTTAACAGAGAAACTGCTACATACGATAAGGTCTATTATGAAGATATTGACTACCTCAAGGATTATGAAACATAGTTCTCGGCTATCGTCTACCAAGATACATTAACATCCGACCTGGAAATCTTGTCTGGACCTACGGTAAGTTCTCATCATGACAAAAAAGTTGATTTTGATTTTAAAATATCATTCGACGAATCTGGTGATGAAGATTACACTTTTACATACGACAAAAAATTATTTTCTTATAAATTAATTTATGTTAATGATTTAAAATTGGATTCGAGGATTAATGATGATAAAATCGATATCAAACAATCTTTGGGGATATATCTATCAAGCCATAACCTAATGTAATAATTATCGATACACAAGGGTCAAATAAACTTTTAGATGCAAGTCATGATACAATTAGTAAAATTTTCACTGCGGAAACTCTTATCAAGGAATTATGTGTTAATATCTTGACTCGGATTTATCTTAATGAAGGGATGCTAATAAATCTTATTAAAAATTTAAGGATGGGATAAAATTGGGGCAAGTCTAACTTAAAGACTTTTTTGTAAACAAAAATGCTTGCCGGGAGACAACGTGGAATGTAATTTTTAATTTTTATCGAGTCTGTCTTCCCAAACTATCGATACGGCGTATCCAACCTCAATGGATATGGCATATCGACTATCTGGACGTTATCCAGTCTTTACTTTTCTGCATTTTAAAACATTATTGTCAGATTGTCTATACAACGTATTCATAAATATGATACGACGTATTTGACAATCTGACCCGTACCTTAGATACTTTTTACAGGTCTCAATACGGCGTATCTTGGTTTTGGGATACGACGTATCGACTTCCTGTACAGTTTTTTGTTTTTATTTTTGTTTTCTAACTGTCGAATACTGAAGATAGAATTGCATTGGTTTTTCCTATATCTTATACAGGACCTTACCGAACCAAAATGATAACTTTTGGTGGAGTATTTATAGTCTGGATTTTTGTGTGTTGTAGTCATGCCCGCATTTACAACACACAATCTTGCTCATAAACGCGACATGGATGATCATACTGAGCAAATCCCAAAGGAGTTTCTCGTTCTAATTCTTTTAATTTCCTGTTTTTAATGTTTTATTTATACAACGAGGACGTTGTATATTTCAGGTGGGGGGAGGAGAATTAGAACGCTTACTTGTCTTATTTTTCAAAATAAAATGATTAAATTATGCCTAAATTTTAAAAAATTTCAAACATACTTTTGTGAAATTATTAGTTACATAACCCGCACACATAACCCTTGTTAGATATTGTGAGAATTTAACCTTATCCATTACCAAATGTTTACCTAAATTCGACAAAAATATGAGTGTGCGGGTGATGTTGTAGACTTTTAAACTTGGCTCGGTGTATCTATTCGAGACCACAAAAATATGTATTTAAGATGAAGTGACAATTTCTAAACTGGTAAATTTCTAAGATTACACCCAAAAAGCCTATATATGTTGTGATATTAACTAACTATACTGGTTAGTTAACCCCCATATAAACCCTTTTCTTTACTCTCATTTTTAGAGTAAGATACCTCTAGAATAACCTGCTGAGCCATTCCATTCTTTTCTTTCACCAAATAATTGTTTCGTTACACCTTTACACCTTAGCCCACCCTATTAGATTAATTCCTTAATCGGTTGCTAGTTGCTTTTGTGTAAAGCTTTGTATTTCCTGTGTCAGAATGCAAAAAATTCTATCAACGGTTAGGTCAGAAAAATTGCACAATGCAATTGGGTACGTGTGTGAAATTTTTATCTACGGCCAGGTCGTGAAAATTGCACAACGCAATGGAAATGTGAAAGTAGTGTAAATTTTTAATCTCAAATTTTTAGTGTGTTTTACTACTTTTACGAATTATTTTTTACATCCGAAATATGGAGGAGAAATGGATAAATTATCCGGATTCATTGTGATCATGAAGATGGTAAAATTACACCGAAATTCGTAGTGTATAAATGTTTGGTTAAAAAAAAATCAAAAAAGGTGAAAAATACAAAAAAATGATTCTGTAGAGTATTGTTGTATGTTGGTCGAAATAAACCAACCATGTATTTCTTGTATAAAAGTGGTCGATATCACCACTAATGTTGTAAAGTATGTATATTATTGATGATTGGGAGTTGACCATTACGGGAACACCAACTAAGGTTGTTTTTGTTGATCTATGATCGAGACGTTTGTGTCTTTATTTATATGTCTTTTTCATGGGTACGGTCGGGAAAGTACTAGCAACACTATGCCTTATTTGTTTGGACTTAATCTATTTGTTTTGTTCTTTTTATTTAACAAAAAATAATTTCCCTTTCCTAATCCATAACCTTAGGTCTTACTCGAATGAGGATACGAGCAATTGCATGTATCTATTCCATCGTAATGGACGTGTATGTGTAATTTTGTCTTCCTTGTTGGTTTATTACTTTTAGTGAAAGATTAGACGATCCATACCCTATATTGTTCTTCATCCTAACCTTTGGTTTTACTCGAGTGGGGGAATTAAATGCAATCATGTATGTCTATTCCATCGTTATGAATGTGTATATATGGTTTGTTGCCCTTGCTGGTTTAAAACTATTGGTGAAGATTACTAGTTCTATTCTTTAGCTTATTCGAGTTAAGGATCGAGAAATCACATATGTCTATTTCGTCATTACGACCATGTATGTGTGATTTTGTCACCTTTTCTGGAATAATGGTATCGATAGAGACTAGAAAGAACAATCAAACCTTAAACCAAGAAACCCAATTTACCTTTTAAAGACTTGTCACTCCTTAGCTTTAGTGGTGGATATGTGTATCCTTGCCAAGCCTATGATAGAATACTCATCATGACCGAGCAATTGAGCGAATTAGTTACATGATACCACATAGATTAGTTGAGAGAACCGAGTGATTTCATCTTCCTATTTCGTGAGGTGTTTGGTTGTGTACTAGTAATTGAACGAATAATTGCTTAAAGGAAAAATCCTTGACTACGGTTAGGATATATTTTCATAAATTTTCTAAAGTCTACTTGAGGACAAGTAGGATTCAAGAGGGGGGATATTTGATGACATCAAATAACATCACTTTTATTGAATCATTTATCCCATGTTTCTTACCCATTTTCTATAAATTATTGCAAGAATTAGTACTTAATTGCTAAAAGTTGTTATTTGCAGTAATTATGGAGTAATTAGTGAAGTTATGCTAAAAGGCACGCATTTTGGAGCATAAATGAAGAAATCTCAAGATACTGTTCTGACAACCTATACGCTGTATCCATCAAGGAAGATATGGCATATCTGTACCTGCACTTCATAAGAAACCACAAAGAATTAATGAGCAATACGCCGTATCCAAAAGACTCTATACGCCGTATTGAAGATTATTTGAAGATTCTAGAAGATATTGAACGTGGTCCCTACTCCAAGAAACCCCTTAATATACTGTATTGAACTCAACCAATACGGCGTATCGATAAATTTCCAGAAACTATAAATACAAATCCCTAAACATGAGTTTAGGGTGTGCTTGAACATATTCTCGATACCCTAACTACAAAATTCAATTTTCAGAGGCCAATGAGAGCAAAGAAGGTCAAGAAACGCATTTAATTCCATAGGAAACACCTTGTAATTATCTATACTCTAATAATCGTTCGATTTTTGGTATCATTCATTTAACTCGGTTAGTTTACCTTGGTTGATTCAACTATTATTCTTGTATTCATTACAATGGTTATGGGCTAATACCTTTAGGTATTAGCTATGTTTATGAAAATTTAATGTTTGGTTTGTTTATCTCGATTGCTTAATTTATTGTTGATTGTTGATTATGTTTATCAATTTATACTCGTTTACGTGCTTAAGTATGAGACCTATCATTCAACTGGATCTAAGAATGAAAAATATCATGCTAGCTAGATGCCGGGATAGCTCTCTATATCCGTAATTTATATATCTAGAATCATATGATCATAAATAATGACCTATCCTTTCCATTCGTTTATTGAACAAGTTGGACTAGCAGGTGACCTGGGATCAACAAATGACATTCTGATTCCCTTGGTAAGGATTGGGACAGTGGACTACCATTATACAAAGAGCCGTTAAGAAGTAAGTTAGTAAAGTCTTGTTGAGCTAGGGTTTAATAAGATCACCATTATTAATCTCCTAAGATCGATTATAATTAACAAATGCTTGCTTTATGCGGATGCGTTTAATTGTGACAGAATTAGCGTGTCTAGGTTTTAGAAAGAAGTACCGCCTCAATCTAGGAATGATATTCCACTCGAGATAAGTCAATCATTGCACTAATAAACAAACCTGCGTTTTAATCGGATTAATCATGGTTAATATAGTTTCCTTAAAATTGGCTTGACCGCTCTTTAATCTTTTGATTATCTGCTTGCGTGTGTTATCGTGTCTAAAATAGGTTTAAGTTACCACAAAAACCTGTGCCAGTCTCTCAGACAGAAAACCCCCCTTCACGTTAGAATTAGGTTTAGCATAGGTTTGACTTAGAACTAACTTAGATTAGAACTAACATAGATAACTAAAATACTTGTAGACTTAGGAATTAACATTCTCGCTCTTAGTGATCGACACCCTACTTACCAACAAAGCTACAACTGATCGGGTACACTTCCCGTTAGTGTTGTTTTTATGTAAAGTCGGCAAAATATAAATGTAAAACTTGATAATAAATAATACCTACGCACAACGACACATCAGCTTCCAAAAGTATAATTTCTCGGTCAAGTGATTGATAGTGAAGGCATTTACGTTTATCCCGCTAAGATTGAGTCAATCGAGGATTGGGCATCGCTTAAGACTCCGACAGAGATTCATCAATTTCTAGGTCTTGCAGGTTATTACTGACGATTTATCGAAGGTTTCTCAAAAATCGCTAAGCCTCTGACTAAGTTGACTCAGAATAGCATGAAATTTGAATAGGGAGAAAAAAAAGAAGCGGCATTTCAGCAACTAAAATAGAGATTGTATAGTGTGCCGATTTTGGCATTACCTAAAGGGAGCAAAAACTTTGTGGTTTACTGTTATGCTTCACACAAAGGGTTGGGCGCGGTTTTGATGCAAAAGGAGAAACCCATAGCTTACGCATCTCGCCAACTTAAGATTCATGAGAAGAACTACACTACTCACGACTTGGGACTAGGAGCAGTAGTGTTCGCTTTAAAGATTTGGAGACACTATCGGTATGGTACAAAGTGTGTCATGTTCACTGATCACAGGAGCTTACAACACATTCTTAATCAAAAGGAGTTGAACATGATACAACGCAGATGGTTGGAACTATTGAGTGATTACGATGGTGAGATTCGTTATCACTTGGGAAAGGCGAACGTGGTGACAGATTCCTTAAGCTGAAAAGAAAGCATTAAGCTGCTACGAGTTCGAGCCTTAATGATGACACTCGACTTAAACCTTCCATCCCAGATTTTGAATGCTCAAGCCGAAGCAATGAAGGAAGAAAACGTTAAGGAAGAAAACCTCCGTGGTATGAACAAAGAGTTTGAGACTCGTCCTGACAGAACCCTCTGTATTGAGAAGCGGATTTGGATACCAAGTTTTAGAGAATTGAGGGACTTGATTATGCATGAATCATATAAGTCTAAATATTCTATTTATCCTGGATCAGATAATATGAAAGTAGAGATTGCCACCTATGTTAGTAAGTGTCGGACGTGTGCAAAGGTTAAGGCTGAATATCAAAAACCATCTGGTTTGTTGATGCAACCTGAAGTTACCCAATGGAAGTGGGAGAAGATTACAATAGATTTTGTCACTAAACTGCCAAAGACGTCAAGTAGTCATGATATAATTTAGGTTATTATTGATCGACTCACTAAATCTGCACATTTTCTGCCAATGAAAGAAACTGATTCAATAGAGATAATAATGAGACAATACTTGAAGGAAGTGGTCTCTAAGCATGGAGTGCTAGTTTTGATCATCTCAGATAGAGATAGCAGATTTACATCTCATTTTTGGCAGTCGCTTCAGAAAGCTTTGGGTACTCAGCTAGATATTAGTACTGCTTATCATCCATAAACTGATGGTCAGAGTGAAAGAACCATTCAAACGTTCAAAGATATGCTACGTGCCTATGTGATCGATTTCGAAAAGGGTTGGGATAAACATCTACCTTTAGTGGAATTCTCGTACAACAACAGTTATCACACGAGCATTAAGGCTGCACCATTTGAGGCACTGTATGGTCGTAAGTTTTGATCACCTGTCTGCTGGCCTGAGGTTCGAGATAGCTAACTCACTGGTCCAAAAATCATTCATGAAACAACTAAGAAGATCATTCAGATTAAGAGCCGAATTCAAGCTGCTCATGATCATCAAAAGAGTTATGCAGATGTGAGGTGAAAACCTCTCGATTTTCAAGTTAGAGACAAGGTAATGCTGAAAGTGTCACCATGGAAAGGGGCGATACATTTTGGCAAACAAGGAAAGCTAAACCCACGTTATATTGGACCTTTTAAGATTTTAGCAAAGGTTGGAACTGTTGCTTATCGACTTGAACTTCTGGAACAACTCAGCAAAGTCCATATCACCTTTCACGTGTCAAACCAGAAGAAGTGTTTGTCTGACAAAACACTTGTTATTCCGTTAAACGAAATTCAAATCGACGAAAAACTTTATTTCATTGAGGAACTCGTTGAAATTATGGACCGAGAGGTCAAACTTTTGAAACAAAGTCACATTCCTATTGTCAAAGTATGATGCAATTCAAGATGGGGTCCTGGGTTTACTTGGGAGCGCGAAGACCAATTTCAGAAGAAGTATCCACACCTTTTCGCAAACCTCGCACCTTAGTCGAATACCACAAGTTGAGCTTTGGGGACAAAGTTTTTTAACGAGGAAAGATTGTCACACTTAGCAAATTCACAGGTCAATATTTTACTATTTACCTTCATTATTTTGACTTTTATAAGTTACGTGCTTAATTTGACCTAAAACCGGGAAGTTGTCCCGCGTAAATTAAAAAACGTCTTCGGATGCGTTCTGACTTCAGACTAATTGTAGCCTACTCATTATAAATGTGTTTCTATTATGGGATTTAGCCGTACAATAGCAACGAACTTTGTAAAGTGTTCCATTTTGGTACGTGAACTTTTTTGTTCCACTTAATGTAACGAACTTTCATGTTATGTGTTGATTCAGGATAAGGTCAAATTCAGGATAAATCACCCCATCAACCAGTTTGAAGTTCTTGTCTACATCTTCATCATCACTATCTATTTCTAACTCCTTAGCACTAGGTTGACTAGACTCACCACCATCAGACTTATCAGTAAAATCATTTATATAACTTCCATTGCATAATTTGTTCAAAAAGGGATCATTAATGGACCTATTGGGTATAACTACATCATCTTCCCCTACAAAATCACTAGCCCCATAGCCTGTTATGTCCTCCATCTCAACATCAGAAAGTTCATTATCATTGTTGTCTATGTCAGTCTAAATCCAATGACTTAAATCATACCCATGATGTTCAAGAAAATGTCAACTACCTTTCCATTCTTATAACCTACCGCAATACAATTTGCTAGGTCTAAATCATTCTTTATCTCAATTAATCCGTTACTAAGTTCTTTACTAGGGATAAGAAAGAAAATACCTTTCACGGGGAACATACATGTTCCTTGAAGTAACTTTGACAGCCTAATAACTGTCATCCCTTCAAATTCCAAATCACAAATTATGGATTTTTCTCCTTCTTGATACATGAGAGGTGATGGGACAAAGTTACCATCGTGATGGAAATTCACTGTTAAATGCATTGGGATTGTTCAATTAGGGTTAATGGTTAAATCATATGAAAACTAAGGTTAGGGTTGATGAGATTAAATTGGGGGAAATGTAGTGTGTGTTTATCTGATTAGGGTTAAGGGAGACTTTGACTTTTATGGTTAATAATTCTCTATTTTATATTTTTGTGTTAAAAAAAAGCCACGTAGACTATTAGCCGGTAATAAAACGTTTTATCCGGTTGCCTATACTTGTTGGTGCAAACCAACACATAACATGAAAGTTCGTTACATTAAGTGGAACAAAAAAAGTTCACGTACCAAAATGGAACAATTTACAAAGTTCGTTGCTATTGTACGGCTAAATCCCTTCTATTATTTATAAGTGTTACATAGGTCATGTACACTTACGTTTACGAATTTTATTTTTTCCGCGTACGTTTTGCGTGTTTAGCGTTTTATGCATGAATGGAACCCCGTAAACTACACCTTTGCATGTAAACCTATAAAATAACCCAATATACTTCCTAATATCAAAGTTTAAAATTTTCATCCCCCTCCTCCCCCTCAAAATTTTGGTATAAATTTGAATAAATGAATGGCATTTTTTTTAATTTGCATGCATGTGTTGCGTAAGTATGGAAAAGTGACCTCCCATGGTGTCACTTTCACCCAAGTTACTTATGCTAGACAAGAACATGTGACTCTTGTAAGTCTTGAACACCTTTGACCACTTAAGCATTAAACCAAGATCCATGTTACACCTTCAAGCGCATAATTTTGCGCACCACCCTTCCTTGGGCTCTTATACCACACAACACAACACACACACTTAGTTAGTGTGTGTGTTGACTAGTCCATGCCCAAACCCTAGCTCACTCACTATAAATACTACACTTATATCATTTCTAGGGTTCTATCTCATTTATCCATCTCACAAAAATAACTCTTCCTCTCTACTAGAGCTCACGACTCAAATACCCAACTTAGGGTTTCATTTCGTCTTCCATTTTTCCATTATTCAAGCATACAAGGGTTATTCCTAAGGTGATTTAAGGTAGTTCCAAGTGTTGGTTTAAGGTTTTTCACAGATTCAAGATTTGGGTTTCATTGTTTTGGTGTTGGGTTTCATAAACCTTGGTTTATTCACTAAGATCTTGTGTTATTTTTCTTGTTCATCATCTTTGTAAGCATTCCTTAAACCTCTTTTCTTTGATATCTTGTTCTTGTTCATGGTATGCATAGATCTATATCATCCTTGTGTTTGTGCCATACTTTTGTAAATAAATCTTATAGGTTTTCAAAAATATAGAAGTAACTTACATTTTTTTACAATTAATATGTTTTTATCTTGGTTTATATAGATATGTTAGTAGTTAAACTTGTTGATTAGTGAAGTTGTATTATGCTGGTGATGGGATTAGGATAGGTTTAGTATGGTTTTGTTGGTTGAAACATTGGTGGAATGATTTAGGTTAGATTAAGGGTATTGTTGATATTGTGGTAGTTATTGGTTGATTTTTAGTATAAAAACCTTGCGCTTTAGAAATAGTTCTTGACCAAAGGGGTGTTTAAAATCATTTTGAGTAACTTAAACCTTGAAAATTCGTTACTACATAATATTATATTCGTGTGGATATAAAGAACGCGAAAATCCGCCTTATAACGAAGGAGATACGACCGTTAAATGTTAGACGAAACATAAATGTTTTCGGGTGATTCTGTTCAGATTTTGAAACTGTGTTTTGACCCATTTCAGTTCCGAGTCGGCTTAAACTTATAAAAGAAAAGTTGTAGATTATGATTTTTCCTTCAAACGTAGCCTTCGATAGAGCCATGAATGTTTTTAACGAAGGAGCTACGCTCTTTCGAAGTCGGACTAAATCTGAGATTTTTAATACCATAATAGAGCCGTTAGAAATATAAAAATGAGTTTCGAGCATTTTCGGGTTCGTTTGCGCTATAATGACCTTAGCGAATAATATGGTAACCCTTATATAATATGTAGGCGCGTTAGAAACTTTATAAAAACGTTATTAGAATAGCGTTAGGAGTTTACTCAAAATGGAAAGTTAATAATAAGCATAAAGTATATATTAGCGAAATAAAAGTGAAAATTATAATTTTAAGGTCACCTAATGCGTTTAGGCGAAATATAAACTTAGCAAATATAATTAGACATCGTTAATGTTCGAAAGTTCTAAACTTACTAAAAATAGTAATTTTCGGTTTAAGTGTTGAAACTTAATTAAAAACCCTATATTTTTACAAGATCACTTTTTGACTAATTAAACAGAGACACAAACATGTATGGGTGATATTGACTTTCTAAAAATGATTTATGCAACGTTTCATTATCATTTGCTTGCTCATAAAGCGTGTCGTTTATTTAGGTCGCGGTTAGGATCGTTCGTTACGTTCTCCGTTCGTGATTTATTTCTCTACTCACTGTCTTACTTAAGGTGGGTTTATAGCCCCACGTTTTACTTATTTACGAATACTTTACAACTTTTTAGGGTGATAACCATTGCTTGATTTTACGTTGGACGCAAGTACTTACTTTACATTTTACCTGATTACGGATTGCCTAAGTAGCGTTAAACCACTATTTCCAACTATCATGAACCGTTAATTACTGGATGTAAGCATGAGTGTTATAAATAGATCTATTAGGGAAGACACCCCCATCCAGGATTGGTGCAAACATGGCCAACGGATGTATATCATGTTGGTAAATTATGTGGTTTTGGTTTGGCGACCAATTCAGGCACTATACTTTATTTGTGCATTAAATTGCATACATACGTCATAGCATCGGTGCCATAAGCTTAGTTCAAATTATAATTACTTTTGACGGTAATTGTATGTGTTACAATGGTGAATACGTTTATAAATCTTGTGGTCCATACTTAACTGCTTTACTTAAACCTATGAACTCACCAACATTATGTTGACGTTTTAAGCATGTTTTCTCAGGTGCTTAGCTTTTGGAAGTTTGATGTGCAACGTGAGGTCTTCATGCATTTTGGCTTCTTTTCATGGAACACTTATCTAAATACTCACTGTCTTTTGAAATTGTTTTTAATGCTTTCGCTATGACATTTAAATACATTTGAATTATTGTAAGACTCTTTTAAATTTTAATTAAAGCAACGAGGTATTATTTTCAAAACATCCATATAGTGGTCGTTCTTTATGCTTTGTGTTTGAGATACTTATGAAGTCACGCCCCCAGTTACCTATTTCGCTGCGGTCTATTTTGGGGATGTGAAACTCCAATAGACATTTGTGTCTTGGATATTTCTTGTATCATCACTACATTGTATCATCTAACTAGATTAGATAGTTTATGTGTTTATGCCATAAAATACAAGGTTGTTATATTGGGCCATAAAACATAATAGGTTTGGTTGTACCCGAAGAAGAAATCAGTATTTAGCTTAGTACAGGAAAATATGTAAGCGACGTTTGTAAGGTTTTCTTCGCCGAGAAGAGAGCTTGTTGATTTAGTGGAGTAACTCTCGAGTTGGGTACTCGAGGAGTTAAGTAGGGGGAAGTGGAGCTCCGTGACCGTACCACTATAAATCATCGTGTCCAGTTTGCACTTTCTTATCGATTTACTTTATACTTGCACTATATTATTGTTTATGTTGTGTCTTGATGTTTATGCTTGTGTTGTGACAACTTGTCTTGTTCTATGCTTTCTATTATCCATATAGTCATAGACTATAATTGATACGTTTCATATTACGTCAAGCTTGATCGGCTATTTTATAAACAAGTTCTAAAGATTTTAAACACAAACGTATTCACCCCCTACTTTTCCACATTTTGCTCATGTGTTAATTAGATGTGCATCAATCATGGTATTAGTATTCATCAATTCCGCTATGAATGTTTATTAGTCATTTATTAATCATGGTCTAAATGTTCATCAATCATGGTCTGAATGTTCATTTGTAATTGTTCAACAATCATGGTCTGAATGTTCATTAGTCGTGGTTCATCATACCTTGATGTTCATCAATCATGATTTGAATGTTCATCAATCATGGTTCATCATATCTTAATGTTCGTCATATATTGATGTTCATCATACATGGTGGATTGTGGGTGAGAGGAAAAAGGAAAGAAAAATGGAGGAAAAAGGAAAGAAATATGGAGGGAAAAGGAAAGGACACATCTGATTAAGATATGGCTTTTTAAACTTTTTTTGGAGAGTCACCCTTTTTATTTGATCCTCTTTCATTCTCATCAATAATTCAGTTATTAACTATCCACAAGGTAAGATCTAAAAGTGTAGTTATTTTGTTAAGTAGACTTCTGTAAGCTTCTAACATTACTACAAAACATGCTAATGCAATGAGAATTTGCAACAATGTATTTTTGTTGCAATGTTGCAACCGTAATGCAACGAATTACCAAATGAATAGCAACAGAAAAGAAAGTGGTTGCAAAATATAAACTAGTTTCTTTTACATTTGTTGTTATTTCTCATTGCAAGTAATAATAAAATTGAAACTGAAAAGCAATGAAAGACAAAAAATAAGTCTAAAAGAGATTATAAATTATTTTACTGTTGCAAATTTTCATAATTTGCAACAGAATAGCAACCAAAAGAAAAAATTTAAATCTAAAACAAATGATCATATGTTTTATGTTGCAATTTCGTTTAAATTTTCTAAATTTGCACCTGAATAGCAACGTAACACAAAAGTTAAATCTAAAACAAATTATCACTTATTTTTTATTGCAATTCTATTGCATAGTTCTAAATTTGAATGGTATAGCAACGAAAGACATAATTTATATATAAAAGAAATTATCATTTCTTCCCGTCGTAATTCTGCTAAAAATTTCAAAATTTTGCATTGCATTCGCAACAAAAGATTACAATAAAATGCAAGATTTTATTTTTGATTGTCGTTGTATATCCCTTGCATTCTTATCATGTTAATCCATTAGAGAGCACATGTAAAGATCGATGATCATCATAGCAGAGGTAATGCTCACATAGACTAAATAAGTGTATGTGTATATAGTATATAAAATGATAAAGATGACTCTCTCTTCTTATGAACAATGCATATCTAGCCCCATAGGGGAAATACTATTTGGATAAAACCCTAAAAGGGTGATCTGGTGGTTTATATTGCACCGACCGTGATCATCCATCATGAAAACATTATTGTCGCATATTTGGTCTAGCACAATAAGGAAGAAATCCATGTGATGTACTTTGTAGTGCACGCTATTTGTTAGTTGAGTTCATGTGTACACCGATACAACGTGACATGTGGAGTATCTATAACAGTCATGATATAAATGTCTCTAGAAATCCTAGATACTTTCATTATATATGGATGAGCTTCACCGGTTATTTATATCGTGTTATGATATAAAGCTTTCATAAGTAGAAGTGAGTTGATATTTGTCATAATTGGTTGTGATATGTTTAACTGGTTGTAATGGTTTATATATTTAACCTGCTATTTATAATAACTTTAATAAACATGAACTATTTAGGAAAAAGTAACATAGGTCTCTATGGTATCCACCAAGTCTCATACTTTTGCTCATCCACTCAAAGAAACAAGGCCACTATTGGTTTAACAGTCATATGGGTTCACTAATGTATATGGGTCAGTTAGGGAAGGCGAGTCAAATGGGGCAGGCGAGTTAAATAAGGTAGGGGTCATATGGTACAGATGGGTCAAATAGGGTATGTGGGTCAAATGGGGAAGGAGGGTTGACCTCAATCGAGGTAGATGTGGTCGAGATGGTATAGGTTAATGACAATTCACATAAAACATATTGTAAGTGTCTTAAGCTCGTTATGCTTTATTAACAAAATATCAATTAAACAAACAAAATAAAGGTAATTTTGTTGGTTTCTTTATTGTTGACATAATTGTTTTGAGCCTGCCAATCAATGTTATTTTTGGGCTGAAGTTATGTGACTAATTTACAAGTTGAACTGGTTATTTTGAGCCTTTGTTCAATGATTGTTTATGTATATATGCTTTGGTACTTAAGGTGGTATTAACAACTCTTAGTGATGATTTAGGATATAAATGTTTTTTTCTTACTTTAATGATGTTGCACATAATATGATTGAGGATGATATTTTGTTTGAGTAGAAACAAGTCTACAAAAGATGCTTGTTTGTGTTGAAACAAGTCTACAAAATTTGCTTATTTGCTTACTTGCTTTGCAGATGTTGCGCATCATGTTGTATGAAAAATAACGAGTTTTGTTCTAAGGACGTAGGCATAAAACTTATTCTAACTTCTATGAAGTGGGTTTATTGAAATAAATGTTTGAAATGTCATAACTATTTAAGTTAGGAATTCAATCTTGTGTTCTAATGCAAAATTAGTTATGTATTATAGTGTATGCATATTTGACCATTTCCAATTATTTAGTAGGGGGTGTTTGGATTTGTATATTAAAGTTTTATTACTTAATTTAAATTTCTTTTTTTGAATAACATATTTAGTATCTAAGACATATTGGTCATCTTTGATTTGTTGTCTACCTTTAAGGTCTGATATGACTCAAACCCATCACTTGACTTAAATCCCTTTTAATGATTACCTTATTTGCTTTTATAAATAAATGATATATATCTTAGTTATTAACAATGGTTCTCGCTATAAAAGAAATATCAAGCATGTATGACTAAGAGTTATGAGGATGACATTGAGTCACACCCCATAACCAATAAACATGGAATAAAGTTACTCCCGTGAATAGACGCAATACACAAAGGGCAGAAAAATCATTTGATCCCATATTTATGTTGACGAGAATACCATCTACTCCCGTCACCGCTACGTTATATCTACCTGATGCGGTAAGTTTATCACTTCTATGATAATATGGGGTCTATGTGAATTGGAAGTAAAGTTAATTACTTTTGTGGCTAAAAAGTACATTTTTGTTGAAATAGGTTAAAACAAATTGTTGTGGTTGGTATCAATTTCGAATAGGCTGAGTAGTGTATTTATGCATTAAAATGAGTTATAATAGGTTTAAATATGGTGATTTGTAGGTTGAAGTATTGCAAAAGTCGTTCAAAGAGCATAAGCAAGCAAGAACACTAGATAAAGAGCTTTTTGAGGAAGCTAAATAAGAGAACAAAAAGAAATATGAAGAAAAACTTAAGTCATATGCGTTGAGAAGGAAGGAAGAATTCGAGAAAGAAGCAAATGCGAAGATTGATGGGATCTTTGCACAATATACACAACAACCTCCCATTCCCCTCGCTAGTAAACAATATGTTGCGTTTGGTAAAGCTTTTGATACACTCTCTAACTCTATAACTCATAACAAGGAGTTGGATATAATGATTTTGATAAATGTTTATGTTATTGGATACTCAGATAATTACTATTTTCGATTTGATTTTCATGTTTAGAGATATTTAAATTCAAATTATTGTGTATTACATGATAAATCTGGAAAGCTGAGGGGCTGAATAATGCTATTTTAAGGAAAAATATCGTGTATGTTTTTGCAATGGATTTTCACCTGCATTAATGAAGTTTAAATATCGATTTTTATAAGATATTAGATTTCACACAACTGATGTTATTCTAGAGAGAGAAAGATACTTAGAGAGAGATAAATGGGAGAATAACACTAAAAACATACACATGTATATGTGGAAATGCATTCAACCAACACCCTCTCCATGTGTTGAGAGGGCTTTTATACAATGGATAGGCCGGGCTTTCCATGGGCTTTCTATAGTTGGCCCGGTTAGATTACTACTTACTACATATTGAGTCTACGAGCTAATTAAGTTAATACGTAGGGTGACCAATCCTTTTCTTGATTCCTAAAAATCTCCCCCTAAGAGAGGTTACTCCAGATTATAAATATCTTAAGCTTAGCATTCTAAGTATGTTCTTCAATCTTGCTCATAGACTTGAATCTTGATCTTTGTCTTGTGTCTTTGGTAGTGTTCTTATATCTTTATGTTTGAGCTTGTTCCTTCATGCTTGATTGACTGTGATCTTTGAGCCTTTATCACTTGATCTTGAACTTCTTAAGATCATAACTCTTGCATCATCACTTCATCGTCTTGTAATACTTCGCCTTCTTATGATCTTGTGTCTTTGGGCCTACATGCTCATACTTTTCTTCATCTTGAAAGCTATCTAACAATCTCCTTTGATAATCTTTGGCTTGAACACTTTATGTTTCTAAGGAAGATGTAGAGTATTAGAGTAGCGGAAGTCTTTATCTTTAAACTTGAGCTTTCTTGATTTCTTGAAACTTTAAGTCTTGAGTATGAGCATGTGGTTATGAATTCGACTCAGCTGGAATGAGGAATCGCCACCATTGTATAAACCTGCATTTAAGGTTAGTAATAGACAACAAATATGGACGAATATGGCTTAGTCATTCGTCAAAGTTCGGTTGCGATAACCTCTGATTTCCCGTTTAACATTATGAATATTGTACCTGTGATCAGGTAGATTCAAAGAATCTCCTTGACAAGGGTTTCAGCTATCCTAGCTTGTTCTCATTACCGAAACGTCCCTAAGCAGACAACACGATAAGAGTGAATCAGTTAGTTACTCTCTGATTGATTGAGTCGTCAATTCATAGACTAGACCAAAATCGATATCCAGTTGACACAAGTTTGATTCATATAGAATCGCGCAAGTCACTAACCGCAATGATGTTTGATGTTGACACAGGAAGGATTTCCATTAGTCACTGTGAAAAGCTAAAGAGCATCACTCTGAATGTTCTGGCAAGATGACAAGGATAATGCGTAGGACTCTTAGATATCACTTGTGTTCTTTGTTTGTGAACAACAAGTGTATTTTCGAATTGTGTCCTAATGAGATTTATGTTGACCTCTTTTGGCTCTAGACTGAATAAGTGTGTTTTGGTTTTAGTGATCGGAGGCTGGAGCTGACTGCCACTTTTTTAATACCAACTAAATCAGAGTGAAAGAGTCGATAGATTACATGTTTATCTTCGTGAGAAATGAAACAAGAATCTTTTAAGAGACCTTGAGTGGCTAGGGAGGGTTGTGCATTGCATCACTAGGTCCATGATGACTATCTACAATACCAGCAATCATCTTTGTGATTCTGATAGCATATGTATTGACCCAGTTTCTACCTAAGTGTATGGAGGGCTTCTTTCTTTAGACCATTTATCCTTACATTTCTTTTTCATTCTTCAACCCCTTCAATGCTTGCCAAGACGTCATCATTAGCACCTTGTTGTGATTGTTCCAGTGCTAACTCATGCCTTAGTCAGCATTTTTCCCTTATTATCATTCAACTCCATTTTTCCTAAGGACTTCTAATTCTATCTAGTGGAATATCCTTGGGTAGATCCCTCTGGTTCTGGTTGGATCATCAGAGTTATACCTAACCTTAACCACCTAATGACACCACCGCTATCATGAATTAGTTGGTTATTGGGTATAGAGATTGAAACCATAAAATCGTTTGAAAATCAATCAAAGTACTCATGATATAAATCAAATCGTTTGGTACTTTGGTAGTTTCATTTTTGAGAAATGCCCCCCCTACACGTGCGCATCGAGATTTGAAAGAGTTTTGTACAAGGAGGAAAGAGTTATGCACTTGATTCAAGGATGATCACATTACATTTTAGTCCAATTTTCTACCCCTCAAAAATAGCATACCATATGATGTTTTTGATATCAATGGAGTAAAATGCCTATTTGAGATTTGAAAACACTTGGGAAAAAATTATGATAGCATGATTTTCTTGGAACATTTTCCTTAGCTCCCCCTCAATGGTGATAGTATGATTTTCTTAAAACATTTTCCTTAACATTTTCTTGGAACATAATGAGTACATAATTTTGAAAGATTTTGAATTTATTAAAAAATTCTTAAACAATTATACTCGAACACTATATATTTATGAAGTTGCACTACATGAATACAAGATGATTTACAAGACATGACCTGAAACTTACAAAACTAAGAGCGATCGACATTGTTACTCTATCTAAAGCAGCAATATGTGGTCAGTCTCGTCATTCTCCTCTTAGAAGCCTTCTTAGCTTCCCCTAGAACCAGAAATCCTTTCTTGAGTAGATACAAAGCTTTCTTTAGGATAGAGATGATATAAATTGTAACACCAAAGTCAATTAAGTCTCGGAAACCCTCTAAGTAGCCGAAATGATAGCACCTAAGACAACTAAGTCCTGGATGTACACATTTCTTCCTACAGGATACTGACTATATAAAGGAATCATCATATCTATGTGAGCCTCTTTTATCAAATTTTGCTACTTCTTTGAGAATAAGTTTAGTGATTAACCAGTCGGGGAAACATTAATTGACTCAGAAACATATCTTCAACTTTAAGGCTTCTAAAACTATGTAATTATTTCCAAACAATCCTAAGCCTTTTAAAACTATGAGGTGTTTGCAATATTGGTCGAATGTAGTTTTAAGCCTAAGCCACTAAACTTTAAAATTATATTTAAGTCCCTAAGGTTATTAACGTATGACAACTTAAGCCCTTGAAGTTAAATAAAATAACACCCCCTCAAATATTATCTGCTAAGTTACAACTTTTTCCGTATAATTTCTGTGACATGTTGAAGATAATTCGAAAACACTTTCTCCCCCTCAAACAAAGATCCATATTCTATTTAAATAGATGTAGTCTTTGTTTGAGTGGTCGAATTTTCTTTTTAAATCTTTTTCTGATCACTGAGAAATTGATTCTTTTTAAAAGACATCACTTTTCACTAAGTAGGAAAGAAGATTTCTCTTCTTTTGAAAAATAAATGCACTGACACGTACACTTATTCTGTGAGATAGCCCGGGTTGTGTAGCAAAGTATACACAAACCATTACATGATCATGAAGTAGATCATGCTTGAGAAAAATTTATTTCCCGTTGAGAGGTCAAGTTATCTTTTTGACGATATACTTGCCTTTAGATGATGACCGGGTTGCAATCTGTAATAACTGTAAACCATTGACATGTTTTGAAAAGATTTGAAACTTCTGCTCGAACTTTATTAACAGCTCTGTGTTATTATTGAATGACATTTCTAAAGCCGTAAATATTATCAATTACAGAAGACATGTCATGAAACATATTTTTGTATTTTCCTTATTTTTTAATTTTGTATTTGCTTTTTGGTATTTTATATTTTTCTATTTTGTTTTTGTAAACTTTTTCAAAAACAGAAAATCTTTTTGTATTTTTTGATTTAATTATATACATAGGATACATGAAGAGTTTCCACCATTACTCTTTCTCTTCTTCTGCAAGACGTTTGAGAGTTTCAGGAATATGTCCGCTTGCTGATATTTAGTCTTGACATAGTAGAGCTCAACCAGATCGCTTTCCACCTGCTCCTTGATTAAATGGAATCGGATGTCCACGCACGTCAAAATAGCACCATATGGCATTGGATTATAGTTGTCTTCTTGTCGAAACAGACCGAGAAGGATTGCCAATAACATTATCCAACGGGTGATTCTTTATCCATTTGCTGAGATGTTCAAATGGTTGGTTGGCTGGATGCAAATTTGATTCAATGACGTCCCTTGAAGATGATTCTTCGGAACTCAGGTCTGAATTAAAGATTTTGGCGAATGGATCATTATCAAATTATGCATTTGGGGTTTCTTGTCCTTCAACATCTTGATGTAAGACTGGAGCTTGAGTATCCTTAGTAGTTGGCAAAGTACTAGCATATGGTGCATCTTGATCAACTAAGGTTGAGAAAGGTATACCGGTTGTATCTGAATTAGAGGAACAATAGAGTGGCAGGAGCACGAGATACAACACTTGGTAGCTAAAAGTATTCATCAAACATCGGTTAGAAGAGGATATCCCAGTATTTCTTTGTTGGTGGAACATAAGGTGTTGAGGGAGAAGGATTTTGAGCGAGTCCTGAACTGATTATTCCAGGAGTCATAAGCTGAAGCTTGGGTCCTGAACCCAATTGTTTAGAAGCCATAAGATGAAGCTCGGGTCCTAAACCAAATTGTTCCGAAGCTATGTGACCATTTGAAAAATCAATCAACGTGTTTGAGAAATCATTTGATACACATTGAGAGTTTTTAGTTTCACCAAAAGCTCCTCCTACACATGTGGATCATATTATGAAAAAGTTTTGCACATGCGAGGATGGGAACGCACTTTTATTCAAAAGATCTTATCCGAGTTAAACTGTATTGATCATATTTTATTCACTATTCTCCCCCTCAAAAATTTCATGTGTGTTTGTCATTTTTTGATTTAACAAGTGAATTAAAATACAAGTTAATGTACGTTGATCCACTTGATGAATAAACAAGCATGGGAGAATAGGTGTTGTAGGGCAAATG
>BQNB010078300.1:0-30587 GCA_026074375.1 Tanacetum coccineum
TCTTTGTTAATGTTAGTCATTATCCAATGGACTTGATATTTGAAATGTATTGAAACTCTTGCATTTCTGGTCTGTCCTTCGTTTGCAAGTGTCTGTCATCTATGCCTTTATGGGCCTGTGTATTTGGTATAAGGTGTGTTTGGTAGCAAGCGTTTGGGAGCATTATGGAGCAACTAGCGACAAGCAACTATCAATTTAAATATAATGCTTGTTTGGCAACAACAACTAGCGGTTGAATTGTGTGGAACCGCTCTTTTTCAAAACGCTTCATAAGAGGCATTTAAATCTAACCGCTAGCGTTTTGGCTCTACATATATGCCCCTTTTAATTAATGTGTATATGTTTTTATACGTCATTTTACGATTTATAATTACAAATACAACTACGTTACCAACCATTTTTATTTAACAAACAGCTAACTACTACTTCTACATTTTGCCAAACATGACCATAAGCGTTTTATGAGATAATTTATTCGATGACCATCCAAATATTCAACTTTTTTCATTGAGGTCGTTCATCTATTATAAACTACCAAAATATGTACTTGTTTTGGATTCTACCTAATTTCAAATAATTTTTTTGTCGAAACTTTATGAAATAACAAGAATAATACTATTGTCAATAAGTATTACAGTAAAACATTACCGATATGACTTGAAATGTAAAATGTGAGTTATACTCATCTAAAGTAATTTTAATTGAATAAGGAGAAACATAAAGGACGTATAAAATTGGAAGTTTGCATTTCAAGTAAGTATTATTTTAAATATATTAAGGATAGTTTTATGGGCAAACGGCATAAAAATATAGCCAACTTACTACTTTTTATAAAGTTGTGTAGTTAACTTTTTTTTTCATATAAAATCATTAAACATTTGAATTACTATTGTATGTATTTTGTTCACATGTAATGACCAATTTACCTTTCACGGTTAACAGGTTGGTTAAAAAACATAGGGGTAAAATAGTCACCAACTACATACAATAGACGGAATTTAAAAGTTTGGTCATTTAATAAGAAAAAAAAGTTGACTACACAACTTTATAAAAAATGGTAAGTTTGCTACATTTTTATGCAATTTGTCCAAGTTTTATTGTTGTTATTTTCACAAATAAATAAAGCGTGGAGCTGAGAGTTCAGTAGAATATTGGATATGGAATGGGCTTGGGCCTTGAGGAGAAAAGTAACTACTAGGGTTCTCTTACAGGAAGAGATAGTAGATACTTAGAGTCATTTGGTTGACCACTTAGTGTGGAGGTTTAAGAGTGAAAAGACTTATTTGCATGTTTTTGGTGTGAAAATCTACCATACAGATATAGGCATCAAAGCTAGATATTTTACCGATATACAATCCCTGAAATAGTCATATGGTGGAAATTCAACATTAATATTTATTTTTTCCATTTTCAAATATCAAAGTATGTTCTAGCCACTAATTTATTTTATTTAATATCAAAAACCTATTTTACTTCTTTTTTAACAAAATCAAACTTTTATGAAAAAAATTAAAATAATAATTTATTTATTATATAATATATTTTCTCTCTTACATCAAATCCAAACTCTAGCGCGATCCTATAACAGTAGCCAAATTTCATAAGCCAAATCCTAAACCAATCTACAAACCAAACGGATCCTTAAAGATTAAAAGGTTTTGGTACAAGACCATTTGGGCTACAAATAAACCGTCCGATCCGATCCAAAACTTTTACTTACGAGTATAGGTGACAATCTTGACCCAAAAATAAAAGAGTGGTTTTAATTAGGTCATTTTTTAAAAATATTTAAGTCATTTGAGTCTTTAAGTTAAATAAAATTTGGGTGATCCAAAGAGTGGCTATTACACAGACTTATAATTAAATGAATAGATCTATAGGTCATATAAGAATGGGTCGAATGGGTCAACCAAGTTAAACTTTAACCTAATTAGTTACAAATTATTAAAAAGTGATATACCTTAATCATAGTAACTTTTTTTTACGTTTATACGTTTTTTGAACATTTTTGTCCGTTTTTTTACATTTTCGTCAAGTTTCTTATGTTTTCGTCTTCATCATATTTCTTACGTTTTCGTCTGTTTTTTTATGTTTTCTTTCGATTTCGTCTGTTTTTTACGTTTTCGTCATATTTCTTATGTTTTCGCCCTTTTTTTACGATTTTGTCCGATTACTTACGTTTTCGTCTGTTTTTTACGTTTTCGTCTGATTTCTTACGTTTTCGTCTGTTTTGTTTACGTTTTCGTCTGTTTTTTTTTACGTTTTCGTCCTATTTCTTACGTTTTCGTCTGTTTTTTTACGTTTTTGTCCGATTTCTTAGATTTTCGTCTGTTTTTTCACGTTTTAATCCGATTTCTTACATTTACGTCTGATTTCTTACATTTTCGTTCGTTTTTTTCGTTTTCGTCCGATTTCTTACGTTTTCGTCTGTTTTTTACCGTTTTCCCCGATTTTCCTACCTTTTGTCTGTTTAATATTACGTTTCGCGCCCGTTGTTTCCGGTCATAATTTTTTACATTTCGTCAGATTCTTAATTTCGGTCTGTTTTTTTACACTTTTTTTTTCCTGATTTCCTTACGTTTTCGAGTCGTTTTTTACGTTTTTCCGCACCGATTTCCTACGCTTTTGTCTGTTTTATTAGGTTTTCTTCGTATTTTTTACGTTTTCTTCCGATTTCTTACGTTTTCGTCAGCTTTTTTACGTTTTCGTCCGATTTCTTACGTTTTCGTCATATTTCTTACGTTTTCGTCAGGTTTTTATGTTTTTCTTCGTTTTCGTCTGGTTTTTTACGTTTTCATCATATTTTCTAACGTTTTTCGTCTGAGGTTTTAACTTTCCCGAAGTCGTAGTTTGTTTGAGTTTTATGTCCGAATTTCCTTATGTTTTCGTCAGTTTTTTTTACATTTACGTCCATTTTCGTATGTTCTCGTATGTTTTCTTACGTTTTCGTCTATTTTCTTCCCTTTTTATGTTTTTGTTTGTTTTTGAAAACGAATAAAGACGTATAAAACGTAAGAAACACCGAATGCAAGTGGTCATAAAAACAAAGAAGAAACACCGTCCAAAACGGAAAACGTAAGAAAACGAGCGAAAAATTAAAAAAACCAACGAAAAAGTAAGAAATCAGACGAAAACCTATGAAATTTGACGAAAACGTAAAAAAACAGACGAAACGTAAGAAATCTGACGAAAACATAAAAAACTGACGAAAACGTAAGAAATCGGACGAAAACGTAAGAAATCGGACAAAACCGTAAAAAAAACAGACGAAAACGTAAAAAACCATACGAAAACGTAAGAAATCTGATGAAAACGTAAAAAAACAGGCGAAAATGTAAAAAAAACAAATGGAAACGTAAGAAATTGGACGAAAACGAAAACATAAAAAAAAGGACGAAAACGCAAGGAATATGACGAAAACGTAAAAAGACGGCCGAAAACGTAAGAAATCGGACGAAAACGTAAAAAAAAGGACGAAAACGTAAGAAATATCTGACGAAAAACGTAAAAACGGTGCACCCAGAAACTTTAGAAATCGGACGAAAACATAAAAAAGGATTTATTATATGGTTTACGTCACATGCCATGAGAAATCCTAATCAGTATCACTATCCTATCGGAAAGAAGAGGATGCAGCCTGTTGTAAGCCAATTTTCAATATCACTTTAAATCGACTATCTATATGAGATTAAGGTTGTCATTAATGTAATAGCACGCATCTACACAACTCTCCATCGCTTATACTTATGATTGGGATTTGTAGGGAATTTATTAGTTTTTGCATCAGTAAGGGAACTCTGTGTATCCAAAATAAATTGCTAACGAGTAATGCCCGACAACTTAATAGCCCAGGTCCGTGGCTTTAAGTTATAAATTCAGATGTGCAATATCGAAATGATGTCATCTCCTGTGTGTTTTTTTTGTTGTTTCTTTTAATGTGCGTTTGGAATTGGTTTCAGACTCACCCTGACATGAATCATGATAATGAGAAGTGGGTGATTGGCATCATGGTTAGTGTCACTTTGGTAAAGTTTCTGTTGATGGTGTATTGCCGGAGATTCAAAAATGAGATTGTGGATGTGGGAGGGGAGGGGCGGGGGGGCGGAGGGCGTAAATCTCAAGACAAATAGTTTTTGATCGTTGTCACCAATTCTGTTTAGATTGCCTCAATACATTTTTAGCTGTTCGCATACAAGTGGTGTGATTGAACCAGTTAGTGGCTATCAGTTATGTAGTATAAAAACAAAGTAATACTAAACAAACACATAAATAGCTAGTATATCTGTTAACCAAAATTGTTTTTTAAGGGTCACATTGGGTTGGTGTGGCAGAATCAGCACTTTATACAATCCGCCCATTTCGAGCAACGGTATTGAGAACTGTGAAACAACTAATAGGGAGAAGTGCTCCACCGGACTTTTTAGCAAAGTTAACGTATCTGATATGGAACCACCATGATGAAATAAAGCATATTGACACGGTGAGAGCATACACATTTGGTTCTCATTACTTTGTTGTAAGTAGTACAAATGAGTTTCCGGGTTGGAGGATATGCTGCTACAACAAAAGCTCAAACTAAAGCGGAAATGTACAAGAAACGCATTGAAGCAGCTGTCGGAAGTTGAGAAACGCGTTTTAATCATAATGACTTTAGATATTCTCACATACCTGAACACAAAGCCAAGGTCTAACTAGCTGCTGTTTTTGTCTTTCTTTTTCAAGTAAATAAACAATAAACATGTTAATCTTCATCAGTGATGACTTTGAGCATATCTGTTTAAGCTTAATGAAATGATTACTTTTGAGTGGAAGCTTGTGAATCAAGCTTTCCTAACATCTTTGTTAATGTTGGTCATTATCCAATGGGCTTCATATTTAAAATGTAATGAACCTCTTGCATTCTGGTCTCTCCTTCATTTGCAAGTGTCTGTCATTTATGGGCCTGTGTGTTTGGTAGCAAGCGTTTGGGAGCATTTTGGAGCAACTAGCGACAAACGACTAGCAGTTTAAATATAATGCTTGTTTGGCAACAACCACCAGCGGCGGTTGAATTGTGTGGAACCGCTCTTATTCAAAACGCTTCATAAGAAGCATTTAAATCTAACCACCCAACGTTTTGGCTCTACATATACGCCCCTTTTTAATTATTTAAAGAATTTTAATGTTAATGTGTATATGTTTTTATACGTCATTTTACGATTTATAATTACTACAACTACGTTACCAACCACTTTAATTTAATAAACAACTACGTTTTGCCAAACATAACCATAAGCGTTGTATGAGATAATTTATGGATGATTTGCACACTCCACAATACAATCAATTTGTTGAGTATGGAGCTGAGAGTAGAATATTGGATATTGAATGGGCTTGGGCCTTGAGGAGAAGGAGATACTTAAAGGTTTGTTACAAGACCATTTGGGCTACAAATAAACCCATCCGGTCCAAAACTTTTACTTACGAGGAGGGTATCAATTATACTATCTTTAACTAACAGCCATGTTTTTTTTGCATAATCTTATTGAATGCTAAAATATCACATTTTCCTAGGGGTTAGCGAAAAAACCGAAAAACCCACCGAACCGAACTGAAAACAACGCAACCGAACTAATAACCGAACCGAACTACAAATTCGGTTTTCGGGTTGGATATGAGTTTGACAATCTGAACTGAAAACCGAATTTATATAAATATATATATTTTTTATAATTTATATATAAAATATAAAGACAATTAAAATTTTATCTTAATATAAAAAAACACATTTTACGCTTGAAATATTTTATTTTCTTAAATATTTATGTAATTATTATTATTATTTTTTTAAATAAATAGTAGTAATTTCGGATAATAGCCGGGAGCAGACTCGAGAAACCGAACCAATTAGCAAATTAGGTTTCGGTTCGGTTCGGTTCGGTTTTCTGGTTGCCCCAAAAAAAATTAACCGAACAACCCGATAACCGAACCGATCAACACCCCTACATTTTCCAATATTCATATCAGGCAATTTGTGTGTTTCACCCTTCTAAAATCAAATAACTGTTTTTTTGGCCCTTCTGGTAAACTAGTAGTTGATATCTAATAGTAGTATGTTTTGTACAGCTCCGAAGCTGAAATACGGAGTATTACGGGTATGTTTGGCGTAATGAGATGAAACTCGAGTGGGAGCTAAGGCTAGATGTATGTCGCATTAGTTGAAACTGAAGCTTATTAATGTAAAATCGCATAAAAATATATTAAATCAAATCAAAATATATTTTCATATTTTACGTGATAATTCATTATATTTTGAAGTGTAGTAATTTCACTAGCTATAAGTGCCCATAAGTCATTTTTTATAGGTTTGATCTTATGAAGGTTTATGACCTATAAAAACATCTATAAACAAATAAAACTTATATTATAAGTTAGCTTATTTTAGCAACTCAAGCATCATAAACCCGATGCCAAACATAACTTACAATAGTTAATAGGCGGCAATGTAACAAAGTTGCAAAGTGGACACTACTACACCTAGCATTAGTATATAAGGAACCAAATAGTATATGATAAACATGACAAATTTTGTACAACATAAAAAGTGTGAGATGATGACATAGTTTCTTTAAACATTGGTAAATGACACCTTTTCCCTTTTCAACGAACTTTTTCTATGCGTTTGTACACATGATAAATATAGCGTTAAAAAAGCTATTTCATCGGGTATAAACTCTTTACCTAAAAAACACGTTATAAAGAAATTCGATCAACTTACGAATGACTAATATCAGTGGCATGATGAGTTTACTATAACAACAACAATACTTAATAATTCTTTTAAGTTATATTATAAGAGGAATGTTCGATGAGTATATTACCCTTACCCGAAAGTAAAAGGACTACTTGTTCACGAGTAGACCATCAATATATATTTTCGTCTCATCTCTTTATTTTGTCATGTGATACAAGGGGTAGGTTATTAAGAACCCCCGTTATCTACTATTTGATCTCCTTTGGTTTTCTGGTTTTTAATTTTTATTTTTATTTTTATAATTTTGTTTATATTATAAATCTGTGAAACGGAAACTGTAAAACAAAAAAATATAAAGTTTAACAAGTCAAAAAACATGCAATATAAAACACTATGTTGTACTGTAAAACGGGAGGTGACAAAAGGAAACGTAAACACATTAAAAACATGTACTTTATCCGGTAGGCGCGCTAGAGGGTGTACCAAAAATAGACCCGTAGATAAGCAAAACATATAGCTAGAAGAAGAATTTGTAGCTAGAAAAGATAACAAGAAATATTATTGATGATGAGATTGATAGTAGTAAATGATGAAAAAAAGTTAGGCTCTATTTGATTTGGATGATGACATAAAACTAAAAAAGGTATGTGGTGAATGAGGACATAACCACAAGGGAGACTGGTAGAAAAGTGATTTTTGTGCGGCGAATGTACACATAATGTTGTCACTTTTTTACATTTCTAATATAAAATTAATCCATTGCTAAACCTCTTCTTTACATGTCATAAATTAAGCCTTTTCATCAAAAAGAAGGAAAAAAAAAAGGAGGAATTTGTTTTTAGAGACGGACCCAGGACAATAATTTGAAATATTAGTAGACTAACTAAACATGCAAGACATGTGTTTATGTGACACATAATTTCGTTACCAGGTTCATTGATTAAAATGAATACTATAAATGATCAAAAGATGATTCGAGCAATATATAAATATTTTTTGGTCTTATAAAAGTTGGACAGAAGCTGTTTTCTCATTTTCAGAGGAAGAAAATAAAGAGTTTGAATGAATATATAGTGGAAGAGAATGGTCAAAGCTCGACATATATTAAAGACCTATCATTCATTCGTTTAGCCATGAATCTTTGAAAATATCTACTTAATTAGTAATCTTTCCGTCTAATAATTATATTCCACTGTTGACTTTCGAGGTCTTTATTTTTAACTTTAACCTTATATAGTCCATTAGTGAAGCATAGCACGATACTGTAGATCATGTTATCGGTACTAGCCTAACAGTAGAGAGACTTACATGCAACGTAAAACAATGGTCGCCTTTTAATCAAAGTGTTACACGATTTACCTCCCTCGTTTTTCTATTTCTCATACGAATGGGAGTAATAATAATATTGATAAAAACGACGATCGGAGGAGCCTAGCTTAGCTTAGGTAGCTTAATAAGTCTCTTTCATTCTTGTCCCTCCAATATTTCTTCTTCATTGATTCTCTTCCATTCCACTACAAGTGAGCAAGTGAGTCCATCCATCCCTTTTTATTCTCCATCCATCTCACTTTTTACATTAATATATATGGGTTTTTCTAACATATGCTCCAGGGGCACATGATAAGGAAGGTATCAAAGCTTATGTGTCACAAACCAGCAATCATTATACCCAAACTGCTATTTTCGGAACTATCAGCTTATGTGACACATAAGCTATGAGACGCAGCTCATATCATCATGTTTCCCCCGGGGCACATATTAGAAAAATCATATATATATATACTTCATCAACATACACAAGCTTCTTCGTCTCAAACTATATATCCAAACTTGTTATTCAAAGGGACCGACTGCACACACATGAAGAACATCAACCTAGTCTTGCTGTTCCTTGCTCTCCTGCCTTCCATCGTTACACCGTTAGACGACGACTGCAACCTGATCAGCAAACCACAAGATCAGCAAGACTCGTCGTCCCTTAAATACAAAATAGTTGCTATTCTTACCATCCTTTTCGCTGGAGGACTTGGTGTAAGCATCCCTCAGCTTGGCAAGAAAGTGGAAGCTCTTAATCCAGACAACGACATCTTTTTCATGATCAAGGCGTTTGCTGCAGGCGTGATCCTGGCTACCGGCTTTATCCACATCCTACCAGACGCCTTTCAGCATCTGTCTTCACCCTGCCTTCCTCATAACCCGTGGGGTAAGTTCCCTTTTGCTGGTTTCGTAGCCATGGTTTGTGCCATTGGTGCCCTTATGGTGGACACCTTTGCGACCAGCTTTTATACAAAGATCCACTTTAACAAGCAAAAGACGACAAGACAGGTGGTAGACGTGGAGAGTAGTACGATCGCTGTTATTGATGATCATGGTGGTCATGTTCATGTTCATGCACATGCCACTGAATGGTCCAGCACAAGGCTCATGTCATAATCCTCCTCATGAATTCCAGCTTATGAGGCACCGTATCATATCACAAGTATGTACAATTTAGTATCATTTTTTTTTGGGTAAAGGGGAATGAGTACCCCGGTAAAATATAATTTAGAATCATTATATACATATATACACGCTTTTAATTTTCATTTTCTTGTAATAGCTTAACACGTACGGTGTATTTGATTAATTAGGTATTGGAGTTGGGAATCATCGTTCACTCGGTGATAATTGGACTATCATTGGGGGCTTCACAAAGTATCTCCACAATAAAGTCACTACTTGTAGCCTTGTCATTTCATCAGTTCTTTGAAGGCATGGGACTTGGTGGTTGCATCGCTCAGGTATATACTTTATTAATTTCACTTACATCTGTTTAGAATGTGTTTATCTGATATTCCAATGTTCGTATGCAGGCAAAATATAAAAATATGTCGACAGCGATCATGGCAATATTTTTCTCGCTCACGACACCAATAGGAATTGCAGTCGGTATTGGAATATCGAGCATTTACAGAGAAGACAGCAATACATCCGTGATAGTGGAAGGAGTTTTGAACTCTGGTGCGGCTGGGATACTGGTTTACATGGCACTGGTTGACCTACTGGCTGCCGATTTTATGAACCCAAGGATGCAAAACAATTTAAGGCTTCAGTTAGGCGCAAATGTTTCACTTCTTCTAGGGGCTGGATGTATGTCATTTTTAGCCATTTGGGCTTAGTAGTAGTAAACTCACTTTATTCCCATTCATCTTAATTTTCATTATTTCTAATTATATATTCAATTGTTCAACCATCTAGTTTCCACTTTCAAATAGCATATAACATTAGAAGTGGAGGACATGGAATCAACTTATTAAAACATATAACAACAACAAGGCATTTACCCTTTTGAGCTGATAATGGGAAGAGAGAACAATTATACGAGAAAATCTAATTTAAGACTCGATCCTGTGTTTGATTTCGGAACTACTATATTAACGCACTCAGCTGAGTACATTTGTATAAAGCGTCGTTATAAATGAATATGTAAATCTAAGATAATGCGTGTATCTCATGAAACATGAAGATCATTAATTGACTAGCACGTCTGCACGTGGATGCAATTTGGGGCTGCATACGAGGACATAGAGCCACAAATCAAACAACGTAACTAGAGAACAATGTTCCATGAAAATTTGATTCTACTTTCTAGCGACAGTGTAAAGACTAAGTTTGCCTAAACTTTGCAAAAGCAAATGAAAAGAGAATGTCAAAGGTAATAAACAGAACTTTAAGACAGGAACAAACAGCAACTGCAACTTAGTTTACTAAATATATATTCGTCACTTATTGGTTCTTCAAAGGTTATGTTCTGTAAACAGCGTGAATCATGGCTACAGTCGATATCTCACATAACTAATACTCCGTATATATGTTACCTTTTCATTACTTTTTGTGGGTATATTCACGCGTGTAAAAGCGCAGAATAAAGGATTCTACACTTAAATCATAATTTTGGTCAAATGATTTTAATCTCCACATTTTTTAACACGGACGAGTTAGCTAAACTTTCATACTTAAAAGTATGGACAGATTGGGACAAATTGTGTATGTCAAACTTTAAGATAAATTCAGTTTCTATAAACCGACCAGGATCATATATTTCTGAACTCAAATTTAGGAGATTTTTACAGTTGGTAAATAATTTAAAAGCTTGCAAAGATAAGGAAGTTTTTTATAGTTTGACGCAAGGCATAAAAGATCTAGCTTTCAAAATGCTGGTTCTACATTCAACTGTTACAGTTGCTCCGGTTTTACATTTTGATGTTGTCTGTTACTTGCAGCAGAGTTGATGTCAACTTCTGATTATCTTGAAGACACAAGTCTGTTAAAAAAGATCCTTACTAGTAATCCGAGGCTTGATTTTACTCCCAACCGCAAGCAAAAAGCAGCAAAGCATCAACACGGATCGAAAGAAGTTACCAACTGGCTACCCAATCCATGCAGAAAATTAGCAAAAAGGCAAAGTGCCAAAGTCCATAAAGAACCTTGAATGGAATTGACACAATCAGCATTGGATCAAACAGTGCAAAATATATTGTTGACAAACAGCAACGGCTAATACTTGCTCAACATAGCAAAAGGTAAAACCACAACTCTGCCACTTGGTAAAGCTTTAAAGTGGGTCAGAACTCAAGCCATGTGAGTTTGGAAACTATGCCTCCTTAAGCTAACTCCGGCTTGTATATTACGTATTAAGATTAGGATTTTCACTAGCAAAGGTGCATAAATGACCTACTTTTCAAATTACTTACTTTAATTAAGATTCTAAAGCTAAAGTTTGGTTGATGAATAGTTGCAATTATTTGTGGACTATATCTAAAATCAAATGATGATCCGCTCGTTCTAAGAAGTTGTGTCACTGCAAAGCAGCAAAGGCCTTCTCAGAATATATAGAGACAAGCTGTTGTTATGGTGTATGTATTTGGTTAAGTCTATATAGCAAAGTTACGTAACTCTAGGAGCACGGCCCGCACACGTACGGCCTAATGGAGCTAGCTAGGTAGTCAGCATATAATTTAGTGGAAAAAGAAACTAGTGGTGTATAAGTGAGAGGAAAAAACCATAAATTTAGGAGGATGCTAGCCTGAATGATCAGCATGCATGCATTCTCAATGGTTTACAAACCTCCATAAAGGGATATGATTCTGCAGATTTGGCAAGATAACAAGCTGGTGGATCGGATGGCATATGCAAAAAACTTGATCGATCACCTGCAGCCACAAACAAGGGAGATTAGACATATCACCAAGGCCGTCTCATGGATTTCGGTGGTCCCGTGCCATCACCACAAAGAGACCCTTAAACACATACAAAATACACATGTATGAGTAGTGAGCGAACTAATTAATTAAACTCAAACCTCATATTTTGCATATATATAATAGAAGTAATAGAAGTCTATGAAATTTGGTGGCCCTCGTCAAACATTGCCCTATGCAATGGTACCTCTTGCACTCCCTTTAAGTCGACCCTGCATATCACTGACTCATATGCATATGCATTTGATCCAAGACAACACGTACAGTTGGGGACAAATGTAGAAGAATATGAGTAGAAAGGAAAGAGATCGAAAAAGCTGGACTTTTTGAAGTTACAAAATATTGATTGGCCATGAAGCTATGAGGCATTGGTCTCAAATGTACTATATAACCAATGCTTAAGAATATGTACATGCCTCCAACGTCACCCTAAAAAGTAGGAGATGATTAGGGACACATGCCTTTTTTTGAATCAAATGTTTTTAATGTACGATCTCTTAAAACATAATAAAAACACGAAACGGTAACAATTAATTAATCACGAGTCCCCCAAACAATTTTTGAAGTGTGGCAAATTATTTCTGCACAAAAATTATATGTAGCATAAACGCCATGCGCCAAGTTAGGGTGTGTTTGGTAACTTTATAAATTCTATAATGGGGTATTAGTTTCGGAATAAAATAGGAATGTAAAATGGGAAGATGAAATTTGAAAGGAGGCACACTAGTCTCCTATGAGAAAGGCCAAAAATTAAGATATGATTTCAACTTTTGATAACCACATTTTTTTTTTGAACAGCAGCTTTATTAAACGACTAGCAAGGAGCTAGAATTAGACAATTACAAGATACGGGTTTTTGAGCCAATCGATCCATTTGAACGAGGCTTTACATCTAAACTTACACCAATAATAAGAATTAGAAACAATGTTATCAAAAATCCTCGCCTGTGAAGGAGTATCCTTCTCGAAAAGAATCTTGTTACGGAACATCCAAACCGACCACCATAAACAATAGAAGATGCCTTCGAACACCGCTTTGAGATTTGCCTGAAGCCTAAGAGATACCAACCAAGTGTACCATTCCTCATAAGAAGAAACATCAACGTAATCCACATTCCACCAAGACGATATTTTCCGAGCCAACTGTCTAACCAAATTACATTGGAAAAAAATATGACAAGAAGATTCCGCCCCACTGTTACAAATAGGGCAAACTATCGAGTCAATTTCAATACCGCGACGAGATATATTCATTCTAGTGGGCAGGCCATCCATTTTTATTTTCCAAGCCATGATGTTCACCTTAAGAGGCACAGATTTAACCCATCTCGTAGCCGAGTGAATAACAGGAAAACAATTAGCATCAATCACTTGCCGAATAGACTTCACCGAAAACTCCCCTGAATTTTCAAGCGACCAAACGTACCTGTCAACAGCAGATGAGAGGGTAATCGTGCTAACCAACCTGGAGAGATTGTCGAGTTGAAATTCTTCCACACCACTTCTCGGATTCCGACGAAAGGAGTTAACTAAACTGTAATCAATCAGTTTCGTGTGAATAGTTACATTCTGATGCCTCTCCAACGCGTACAGACGAGGGAATACATCTTTCAGAACGCCTTCATTATGCCATTTGTCTTTCCAAAAACTAGTATTGTCTCCATTTCCTATCTTGATCCGAATATAATCAAATATGTTGACACCTTGATTCTGTAACTTCTTCACTTCCTGCACAATAGAGGTCCACGTAGATCGAAAACCCCTTCTCACATCAGTGATCAAACCCCCCTCAGGACCATGAATGGCCTTAATCACTCTAGACCATAACAAAGATTTATGTGCAAAAAATCGCCAAACCCATTTGCACATTAAGCCTCTATTAAGCGCATAAAGACTGGAAACCCCCAAACCCCCTCTTTCTTTAGCTGTGAGAACCTTGTTCCAATTCACCCATGATGCTTTTTTACTTCTAGGATCGTGACCATGGAAAAAATGACTCCGAATGGATTCCAGCAAATGGAGAACACTCGAAGGGACTTTATATATAGACATATGGAAGATCGGCGTCGATCCTAACACCGATTTAAGAAGAGTAAATCGACCACCAATAGATAACGTTTTTAACTTCCAATTCGACAAACGGGACTTGATTTTAACAATGACCTCTTTCCAAGCGTGCACTCTAGACATATTTTCACCAACTTTCGTACCTAAATAAAGGAAAGGAGTATTGAGAACAAGGCACCCAAGTTTAGAAGCCGCACTCTTAATTCTGTCAGCGTCCACGTGAATACCCATAATCTTGCTTTTGCACAAATTTATCCGAAGACCAGAGACACGATAAAAGCATTCCATCACATGAACAAGGGTGTCAATATTAGAATTATTCCATTACCCAAGAAATATTGCATCATCCGCATATAATAGATGTGAAATATTTAGCGATGAGCTAAGCTTAATACCAGTAAACATGCCCATGTCCACCACACGTTGAAATGATATATGTAAGCTTTCCATTACAAGGATAAATGATGCAGGCCCAAGTATTGAAGAACGGGCTATTTTATTTCTGGAAGCCCAAGATCGTGTGAAGAAAGACCCTTTTTTTAAAAGGTCATAACTTGGGCTCAGATGATCCGTTTCAGGCCTAAGACCAGCCGTTTCGAAGCTTGGAACGAGGAGATCGCCGTGGTAACCAAACGTAGTTGGGTTACGGGAGTTTCGAGCCTTGAATCATCATATTTTAGGAGTTATTTACATTTTCGTGTTTTTTTAAGAATTTAGAACTTTTGTTTTTGGCATAACTTTCGGCCCGTTTGTCTTTTAGGGCCCGTTTCAGTTTCATTTTCCTATTTAAGTATTGTACTAAGCATCTGGCTATTCAGTTCCAAAATATATGAAAAGTTCATTTTTGGCAGTTTTGTCAAGAATTTGCCTAACTATCGGTATTCCTCTCGAATCAACGATAATTAGAAGAATTGTTTCTGGGTATTCGTAGAATCAACAGATCCAATTAGTTATCCTGTTTAACACACTACATCAGTTGAGAATGATGCAGGCCCAAGTATTGAAGAACGGGCTATTTTATTTCTGGAAGCCCAAGATCGTGTGAAGAAAGACCCTTTTTTTAAAAGGTCATAACTTGGGCTCAGATGATCCGTTTCAGGCCCAAGACCAGCCGTTTCGAAGCTTGGAACGAGGAGATCGCCGTGGTAACCAACATAGTTGGGTTACGGGAGTTTCGAGCCTTGAATCATCATATTTTAGGAGTTATTTACATTTTCGTGTTTTTTTAAGAATTTGAAACTTTTGTTTTTGGCATAACTTTCGGCCCGTTTGTCTTTTAGGGCCCGTTTCAGTTTCATTTTCCTATTTAAGTATTGTACTAAGCATCTGGCTATTCAGTTCCAAAATATATGAAAAGTTCATTTTTGGCAGTTTTGTCAAGAATTTGCCTAACTATCGGTATTCCTCTCGAATCAACGATAATTAGAAGAATTGTTTCTGGGTATTCGTAGAATCAACAGATCCAATTAGTTATCCTGTTTAACACACTACATCAGTTGAGAATGATGCAGGCCCAAGTATTGAAGAACGGGCTATTTTATTTCTGGAAGCCCAAGATCGTGTGAAGAACTCTCAATAACATCGTTTTTCAATAGTTGACCCAAATGTGTCGATAAAAATCCAAATGTAAAACCCATCTGGGACCCGGGTGATTTTTGTCTTAGTTGCTATAAAAAAGGAAGTGGGAGATCAGGACATGAAAGGAAGTCCAACTAAAAAAACAAAAGGCTAATGACTCATGAGTTTGACTTCACCAATCAACTCGTCGTCATTTACTTTCGATAACTAATGTAATAAATGATGTTTTTATGATATGCTTTTGTAACAACATTTTTATTGTGCTCATTAGCTTTTGCAGCTGATGAGAACAGTGCAAATGTTGGTAGAATGTAGATGTATTATATTATATAGATATGTATGTTGGTAGCATGTAGACGTACTCTTATGCAGCTCATGAGAGCAGTGCAAACGTTAGTAGAATATAGATGTACTCTTATGTTATATCAGTGAATGGTATGTATGTTTTATTAATGTTAGAGTTTCGTATTTTGAAACATAATGTTGCACCCGAAGAAAATATTTTGCTATGTTTTTGTTTAGGCTCATAACACACAAAACAAATGGCGACAAATCTTTTCACTCTAAAACATAATTGCGAGCACACAGGGCCGTGCGTAGCACGGCAAAAAACCATTCCTAGTTTATTATATAAAGTGACGAATGAGATATCAATTCTCATTCATTCTTTTGGTGTTTTGGTTCTGCCGACGAGAAAAACAAAAAGGAGAAAAAAGGTTTATTCCCTTTTGGCTCCTGTTGGACGCAGCAAGGCCAACTTGCTTGTTTCGGGTATAGGGCGAACCTTTCGAGGTTCACTACGGGATCCAACTAAAAGATCGGGAGCGTTATTTTAGCATGATTTGTATATGATTTTTCAACTAGTACAGTTTGAACTCAATCAATTATTTTTAATGATTTATTTGATTTCGGCTTAATTGGTTGAAGTTTGATATTTATTATCTCTACTACTTTATAAAACATTTAGCATATTCTAATTTTAGAAGAAGTCTTAGAATGTTTAAGTAAAAAACATTTCTGCTTTAGGAAATCTAATACAAGCCATTAGTCAACCTCACCTTAAATGCATACATTTTTACAAGCCAATATGTAACCTAATCTTAAATAACCTTAAATGTACCCGCTCTTTAAAGATCTTGTACCCTTAAAACATTTTTGTTTTTATATTTTTAGATAATTATGCGCTACACGAATAATATATTAATCATTCCTGTCGTCTTTAAAGTGTTTAAATAGAAGGGACCTAATCTTATCTGATAGTGATTTAAAATCACCTGAATATTATTTGGACACACTAGCTTTTAGCATTTTTAGTATAAAGCAGGTCATGGGTCGCATTCGAATACGATCTTTCTTTGATTATAGTCTTGCTATGTCTGAACGGATCAATAATTGAAACTTTAATATATCATCAAATCATCATGTAACATGTTTTTTCCCCTCGGTTTGGAGGGTTCAGAAGTTTACGCTATATATCTTGATCACGTAATCTTCAAAGATACGATGGATTTAATTTATAGGAAAGAATACGTCTGAGTGATAGTGATGGTCAACAAAAAACTCTTTGATTAGATTTGCGGATGCTAACAATAGCTGTTTTAAAACTATTGTTATCAGCCATTTTTAGAAGAAAATTATTCTTATGCTAAGAACAATTCTAAGCCATTGATTCTGGCTTGTCGATGCGGAAAGGCTTACCTTGGGTATTTGATGCGGCTGTCGGCTTAGATACTCCTTGCCTAGATTTGGAGGATTGTATTTTAAATCGTCCAATGTTTGCACTATTCTTGAACCTCTCGATCATAATTTCATTCAACTGATTATGGAGTGCTTATTTATCTCCAACATAAGAGCGAACGAGCAAATTCAAACCTTTTACCCAGTTTACTCATCTTTCTAGCAATGTGCGCATCAACCGTCTATCTCACCACATTTTGAATGCAAGTCATGTATAAGTCTTGCTTGAATCCGTAGAACTTTGTGATGAATGAGTTCACCACATTCTTGCAACAAATATGCTAGTTTCTTCTTTGGGTAAGTTACAGTGTTACACCTTTGTTCCCAAGGTTTGGGCGGATTGCGAATAACGTCCTCAGATCTAAAGTTACACAACCGTAGTCCTCAACATCACGTTTTTCACTCCCTCAAAGTCCAAAACTGTAACGCTCATTTAAAAACATCGTTAGAGGCAGGGGTTTTTTCGTCTTCTCGTAATTTATGTCTAAAACACCTAACATTAAACACCACACACCCCACTTTCACATTTAACCCAACACACTTCTTCACTTTTCACCACCTCCACCAATGTTACCACTTCCACCACCTTCGATCCAATGCCTCCACCAGTGGCGGATCCAACAAATTTTAAAACGTGTGTGGCACAAATCTTTTTTTCTTACCCAAAACGTTTTAATTTCATAAACATATAATGTATTTATAATAAGGGGCAATTACATAATTGTTTTAAACTAATAATTAACCTAAATATGCAAGAAAAGTAAATTTGGTGTGAAATTGTATGATGGAGAAAACGTATTTATCGATGATTCGCTACTCCTTCATATTATATTGTCACGCCTTATATCATGCACCTCACATAGGAGACAATTGCGTTTTGTCTCCTACACAAAACGCAACGAGCAATAATCCACAAAACACAATGAAGAATGACAAAACGCAATGAAGAAATGATCTTCAAACAAGCTCGAATTAAGCCTTTTTACCACTAAATCCTTGTTTCAATGCACGAAAAATAATGTAGGACACGATAAAGAACAAAGCGTGACAAGATTAAACACAAAGTTGGCCAAAAACGCAACACTTAGGAGACCAAAAAGAAATTGAGTCGTGAGTTTTGTGAATAAAAAACCAAACCAAGTCTTGAAGTTTGAGAACGTAGACGTTTATAAGACCCAAGTTATGTAGTTAAGACGTTTTTAGTACCATTAAAAACAACAAGTCGTGACCTTTTTGATGCTTAAGGACCACGAACCAAATCAAAACCATAAAAACAATCACCGAATACCCCTTGGCGATTGATACCACATGTTGGTCATATATTAATCCTTCACAACAACAAGCAAACTCGAATAAGCCCTCAATAAGCTCTTAAAGAGCCGGCTAAATAAGAAAGAAAAAAAGAGAGAGAAAGAAACTAGGAAAGTTAGATTAGAGAGAGAAAGTGATGGATTACAAGTGAAAAAAAATGCAACCAACACCCTCTCCATGTGTGGAGAGGGTTCTATTTATACTCAAGCCTTCTAGTAGGCGTATGGGCTTATTAACTTGGGCCGGGCTTGGGTAAACTTGGGCTTTGAGCCCGAAATACGGACAATATTAGATTACAATTCAAGCCCGTTGAATCTGACTAGCCTATTACAATACAAGATCTAGTTTGACTTTATAAGACCGATAACATTCTTGTTTGACTTAATATAATTAAGTTTAATAATTTGAATGTCATGCATTAAAGATTTTGTCGCATTACATTTTGTATATTTGTTATGGGCTAGAAATCTTTGTAATTTAAACAAGTGAACAAGTGAAGCTTCAGGCTTTTGTAACAAACAATTTGTTAAATCTAATGTATCAGTTTTAAACGGCTTTTAATGGTCGTTCTTATATATATCTTATGTTATTGATCTATGAAGTACCCCACCCCCATATCCGCTTGGGACCCAATTTGAGGGTTGTTCACTCGCTGTCATCAATCAGCGGGAACTTTACCAACTTGGATGTAAGAAAGCAGTTTCTGCATGGTACCTTCTATGAAACCATCTATATGCTACATACCACCTAGTTTTTTGGACCCTCAGGTACCAAATCATGTTTGTCAACTCAAAAAGGCTATCTATGGTCTCAAGCAAGCTCTACGAGCTTGGTTCCAACGTCTTGGTACGTTTCTCACTACTAATGGCTTCACTTGCAGTCGCGCGGACACCACTCTTTTCATTTTTAATAGGACTCGTGCATTATGTATCTTTTGATTTACGTCGATGATATCATTTTAACGGGAAATCAGGAGCAGGGTTTTTTATTTACTTCTTTTCATTAATCAATTTACTAAAGTGTTTGATTCCATTAAAGATGTGGGGACTAAACCCCATTTTCCTGGCCTTGAGGTAGCTTATATGGATTCTGGACTCTTTTTGAGCCAATCCAAATACGCGCATGACATCCTTCAACGAGATAGCTTACTTGATTCTAAACCAATTGCTACGCCACTTGTGCCTTTTGAGACATTCTCTTCTAATGGGAAATTGCTTCACGATCCAACATTTTATTGCTCACTTGTTGGTGCGCTACAATACTTAACAATTACTCGTCCTGACCTTTCATATGTTGTCAATCAAGTAAGCCAATTTCTACATGCTCCCACAGAATCCCACTTTCAATGTGTTAAACGCATTCTTCGATATGTGAAAGGTACTATCTCTTTTGGCCTTAACTTTACCAAACCTAAACATATCTCCATCATGGGTTATTCAGATGCAGATTGGGCTCGTTGCCTTGAGACACGACGCTCTACTTATGGTTACCTGATCTTTTTGGGTGGCAATCTTGTCTCTTGGAGTGCTATGAAACAACCTACGGTTTCTCGCTCTAGTTGTGAATCAGAATATCTGGGCTTATTGGTCAATCATGCAAGCAGAATTGTTTGGATTACCCATTTTATTGCCGCGAAACTTCTCTACATTGCCACCCGACCGGTCTACCTTATTATGTGATATCGCCGTGCTCTATTCATAATGTGACCCAGAAATCTGGGTCTCCCACAAACGTGCAAAAGCACAATTGTTTAGAACTATCAAATTTATTCGGAAAACTCGTGGCTTTCAGGTCAGCTCTACACTAATTTTGTTCCAACAAGCTTCAAGTGGCGGTTATTCTTTACAAAAGTCTCACCTTGTTTCTCAATTTGAATACGTTCGGAGCCATGTTGGGACTCTCGACCACCACCTTTTCGCTGATCGGGGCGTTTAGCGGTGAAGAGAGGGGGAGATTTGGTACGTGTGGATGATATAGTAAGAATGTTGTTTTTGGAGTTTCTGGAATGTATTTAGATTAGATTGGTGCGAGAGGGAGTTTTTGGGTAGATTTAGAGACTGTTAGATTCAGATTTTTTGAGTTTGAGTGGTGTTTTAAGGTTTAATTTGTGTGTTTATAATACGCACTAATACTGGATTTGTTCCGGTAGTAATAGTTAGGTGGGGGGATGTGTTTAATTGGGGGAGAAAAGATAGTAAATTTGGTAGAGGTGATTTTGGTTGAATTTGTTTTGGGGGCCACCCCAGAAGAAGCAGTTAAAAAAAAAAAAAAGAAGTTATAAAAAGAAGAGATATAATATAAGAAAAGAAAAAGAATCATATTAAAAGTAAGAGAAATTAAGTCAAGACGTAGCTCCCTAAAAATAAAAAGTATGGTAGTTAGCCGCTATATTGGTTCGGGTGTTGTTGGATTGGGAGGGTAGGGGGGTAATTCGGGGTGTGTAGAGGAGTTTAATTGAGGGGTAGGTTGTGGGTTTTTTATGGGGTGTGGGTGTGGAGGTGTTGTTGGTGTGGTGGGGGTGTTGGGGTTGGGTGGTGAGGGGTGGAAGAACATAAGGGGAGGGGGGAAGGGGGGGGGGGGTCTTTTGGGGGGGGTGGGGGGTGTGGGGGGTTGGTGTGGGAACATGCAGAATATTGGGAGCGGGGTGGGGGGAGGGGGGAGGGGGAGCAGGGATGATATAAAAAATTAATATATATATAATGAAATAGTAAAAAATATAGTTTATTATGTATAAAATATTATAGATTCCCAAATAATAGATAATAAGAAATGAGAATTATAGAAAAAAGATACGCCCAGCTTAGATGTTTATAATTGTATTTTTTATATTAGTATAGTTGTTTTTTGGGTTATAGGTTATTGTGTTGAGTTTTTTTATAGTTGTATTGAATTAAAATTTAGGAATATGGATTAATTTGGGAGGTATTTATTATTATGTTATTTGTTTTTTTATTATATTAAGTCTTATTTAAGTGTTTGATGTATAGTTTGGCGGGTTGAGGTGTTTTTGTGGGTGAATAGTGTATATATTTATTATGGGGGAGGTATTTTGGGTTTGGTTGGGTGGTAATTGAAATGTGTAGGTGAGTTTAGACATACCGTGTGGTTTTTTAAATATAGGGTAGGGTTTAACCCCTATGATGTATATTTTTTAGTTTAGGTGATATAGAATAAGATGATATATAGACAAAGAATTAAGTTAGGCTGTCAGTTAGTATAATGTATTTATTCTTTTATTGTTGATATTTTTAGTTTTATTTTTTGTGTGATTTGTTATTATAATAGAGAATTGGAAGATATGAAATAGTAATATGTATTATTGAATTATTTGTATATTGTTTTTGTAATTGGTGTATATAACTGGTTATATTTCTTACGTATAATGTTTTTTATTTATTAAAAATTCGATAAAAAGAGTTGGCTTTAGGAAATGTTGATGTTATTTTTGACTAGAATGTGTTGGAATTGGTTTTAATTTTGAAAGAAAGATAACAGAATCATTTTAGAACGCACGTTTACGTATTGTGTAAGTTGTACTGTTTATTTTTTAATAAGTTATGTTGCTTATTTTTTGTTTGTTTTTGTTTTTTTTTTTTGTTTGTTTTTGTTGGTTTTGTTGTTTACTCAAAGGGAAACCGAGCCCACCAACAACCACACACCCAAACCAACAACGAGCCCCCCCCCACACCACCCAAAACACCCCAATTCAACCATCTGCATGCGGAATAATCCCATTGATGGAGATATGTTTAGGTTTTTTTTTGGTACATGTTGGTACGTTTAAGGCCAACCAAGTAAAGAGAAAAAAAAAGAGATTGGGTGAAACCAAAAAGAAAAAAAAAAAAAGAGAAAAAAAAAACCAAAAGAGGGAAACCAAAAAAAAAAAGAGATAAAAAAAAAAGGGATGGGGATTCACCCAAAAAAAAAAAAAGAGCAAAAAAAAAATAAACACAAAAGAGGATCAGTGAGAGGTACCTTTCAATATCGAAGAATATAAGAATTGCGTTTATTTTTGTTTTTTTTTTTTTTTAGATTGCGTTTTTTTTTTTGTTTCTCTAATTATTTGTTTTTTTTTTTTTTTTTTTTTTTTTATTGATTTTTTTTGTTTTTTTTTTTTTTTTTTTTTTTTTTTTTTTTTTTTTTTGTTTTTTTTGTTTTTTTTGTTTTTTTTGTTTTTTTTTTTTGTTTGTTTTTTGTTTTTTTTGTTTTTTTTTTTTTTTGTATTTTTTTTTTTTTTTTATTGTTTTTAACAATTGAATAGTTTTTGAGGCAAGTGGGAATGGATGGGAATTTGCGTAGGATTTGTTCTTTGTTGGGAAATCATATATTAGCCATAGCAGCGAAGGCATAGTAGAAATTGGCTCTCTCGTCTTACTTGATTGTGAACAACATGGATGAAAGGTCAAGGGCGAGTAGGTAATGTAGTAAGTCGTAATGAGATAAAGTGTAAGTTACAACGAGAGTAACAAGTAATTTGTTGGAGGGGGTGTTAAGTAATAGGTAAGTAGTAAAGAAACGGGAATTGTTTTTTAAGTTTTGTAGGCTCCCACCATAGACCAACAATCGTGCGGCAATTATTAAATGTTGTGGTAGGTTGGATGGATTGGAGATCGTTGAAATGAAACAGCTAGAGCAACTTTCCCATTTTAGAGAGAATGTCTCAGAAGGACAATTAGTGGCGTAAGCAATTGGTTTTTTTTTAGAATCAAGTCAGCTATTACGTTGAAGCAGGATGTGTCGTTGCTAGACGTTAATTTGGGATTGGCTTCAAAAATGGTCCATGAAGAAATCCATATATAGCTACCTCAAGCAGGAAGGAGGAAAAAATGGTTTAGGTCGCCTCTCCCCAACCAAAAAAAAATCTTTTATGTGTGCATAACTCTTTTATGTAATTGGATTTGATGAAAGATAGTATAATAAGTGCTCCTGATTTCCCGTTTTTTTAATAATGTAGATTATCGATGTGTTAAATCAAGATACATAATGCACGAGTCCTTATTAAAAAATGAAAAGAGTGGTTGTGTCGGGTCGCGCGACTGTAAAACGTGACGCCATATATTCAATATTTAGTAGTGGAGAAGTTCTACCTAAAAGACTTTGGAAGCCAAGCTCGTAGAGCTTTGCTTTTGAGGACCCTAGATAGCGCTTTTTTGAGTTGACATACAAGATTTGTGGTTACCGAGGGGTTCCAAAATAACTGGGTTTGGTTGTTTGCGTTAAGTTGCCTATAGATGAAGGTTGTGACATTTGTAAGGTAGGTATGCATGCAGAAACTCATTTTCGTACATCTCCAGGTGGTTTTTAAGAGTTCCCACTGATTGATGACAGCGGAGTGTAAACAGTCCTCGCATAGAATTGTGGTAATGTCTTCGTATGATGTCGCACATGGGTCGCAGCGGAATATGGGTTGGGGGTGGTACTTCATAGATCAATAACATAAGATATATATAAGAACGACCATTAAAAGCCGTTTAAAACTGATACATTAGATTTAACAAATTGTTTGTTACAAAAGCCTGAAGCTTCACTTGTTCACTTGTTCAAATTACAAAGATTTCTAGCCCATAACAGATATACAAAATGTAATGCGACAAAATCTTTAATGCATGACATCCAAATTATTAGCCTTAATTATATTAAGTCAAACAAGAATGTTATCGGTCTTATAAAGTCAAACTAGGTCTTGTATTGTAATAGGCTAGTCGGATTTAACGGGCTTGGATTGTAATCTAATATTGTCCGTATTTTGGGCTCAAAGCCCAAGTTTACCCAAGCCCGGCCCAAGTTAATAAGCCCATACGCCTACTAGAAGGCTTGAGTATAAATAGAACCCTCTCCACACATGGAGAGGGTGTTGGTTGCATTTTTTTCACTTGTAATCCACCACTTTCTCTCTCTAATCTAACTTTCCTAGTTTCTTTCTCTCTCTCTTTTTCTTTCTTATTTAGCCGGCTCTTTAAGAGCTTATTGAGGGCTTATTCGAGTTTGCTTGTTGTTGTGAAGGATTAATATATGACCAACATGTGGTATCAATCGCCAAGGGTTATTCGGTGATTGTTTTTGTGGTTTTGATTTGGTTCGTGGTCCTTAAGCATCAAAAAGGTCACGACTTGTTGTTTTTAATGGTACTAAAAACGTCTTAACTACATAACTTGGGTCTTATAAACGTCTACGTTCTTAAACTTCAAGACTTGGTTTGGTTTTTTATTCACAAAACTCACGACTCAATTTCTTTTTGGTCTCCTAAGTGTTGCGTTTTTGGCCAACTTTATGTTTAATCTTGTCACGCTTTGTTCTTTATCGTGTCCTAACATTATTTTTTCGTGCATTGAAACAAGGATTTAGGGTAAAAGTCTTAATTCCGAACTTGTTTGAAGATCATTTCTTCATTGCGTTTGTCCAATCTTCAGTTGTGTTTTTGATTATTGCCGTTGGTTTTGTGAATTAATTTTCGTTTTGTAATAATATATATATTGTATATATATAACCGATATATATACATATAAATACGTATATATATATATATATATTTCTATATAGACGATATATACGTAAATATATATATATCGTAATTAAATATAAATATATATATAACGTATATATTTATATATATATACGTATATATATATAATATATATAACGTATATATATATATATATATATGTATAATATAAATATAGTACGTATATATATTCTAAAAAAAACAGTAAGTTCAAATTTACCTACGCAAAACGAACGCTGTGAATGAAACGTAATAGAAGAACCGAGATGTAGAGACAATAATATCTAAAAATCATCACCACAAGAAAAATCCCCAATTAGTGTCCAGCCCGAAAATCGTCACTATCAAATACTAAAGTTCAAGCATGTTGTAGTGGACTAAAACTCGGGTTGTCACTTGTCATTATACTTCTGTCGCAAATGATAATAGAGACCAACTTAATGTCCCTAAGTAATGACAAAAAGACCGTGCACTTTATTTATGACCACCTATTTCCTCACTGATTTTCGTCACAAAATTTCCAACTTAGTGACGATTAATAGTGACTAGGAAAGAGTCACTCATTGGGTCAAGGTAACGACTATTAAGGTTTCATTAATGCTCGTTAGTGACAGATCTATGGTCAATAAAAATTAGTATCAGAGACCAAAAAGGTGGTCATAATGAGGCTAAACAAGATGCTATATCTCTACTAAAATTTAACTTTTTAATTTAAAAAATCCTAACACATCTTTATTGCGCAATCACTTCTATCCTATAAAAAAACAAAATACAATATAAGTTTTTTTTATACCTAAGTCTTTGGAAATGCATTTTCTAAAAACGTACAAGAAATGGGCTCATTTGGACGATATACGGAAGAAAAGACAAAGTTTCAAGTTTGTGACCGGCATGTCTAACGTCGTCACAAGAAGTTCTCAGAAAGATGATTTTGAGATTTTTTTGACGGGTCAGTGGACTAAGACGGGCATCCTAACGCCATCACAGCCCCTTACTAACGTCGTCACATCTACAACATGCCGTTGTCACAACAAGTCGATGGATATATAAACCATAACTGAGTCGGCGAGCTGACACAATCCAAAACTTATGGTTTTTCAGTGCTTTTCAGCTTATGAACTCAAGTGTATCATTGAGATAAGTTATTACATTATTCATTCAATTATGATTATCATTACTTGTTTGATTATGTTGATTTCTTTTTCTTCATATGTTAATGCTCACAATTTACTCATGTTTATCTAGGATTTCATGTAGCTTGTTAGTGTAATGATTATTCAGATTGTCTCTTATTGATAAACATGTTCACTAGTAGTTAAAAACTGGTTAGGAATCTCGCCTAGCTTGAACGTTCACTAGAAGTGACTAACTAAAAACTTAGATTTAGGTGTTTAGTATAATTGAATATTTAAAGGTGTTTCAGTTAATTTTGATTCATAAGCGTGTTAAAAGAGGATTCATTAGATGAAGTTTTTTTCAATAGGTTACAAAACATGCCAAATCATAAACATATAAAGCATTTGATAACTATAAACCTCATACCACTAGTGGTATAAACCTTTTAACAACAATACGAACTGTTTTCAAACAATAACACATAGCTATTAAAATTAAGAAAAGGTATAGGATTTTAAGATCTTTCATAAATGCCATACAGATAAATCTCACTATGGTTATAAACAAAAAGATAAACCTTTCATGAGATTTAAAAATTTTTCATGGACCTCCCATAGTGGATGCCCAAAGGCCTATCACTTGGGCGAATTTGAATATGACGTGACAACCAACACACAACGGTATAAGAAAAATATCGCCCATTGCATGATATAAGGCGTGACAATTTAATATGAAGGAGTAGCGCATCATAGATAAATACATTTTCTCCATCATACAAGTTCACACCAAATTTACTTTTCTTGCATATTTAGGTTAATTATTAGTTTAAAACAATTATGTAATTGCCCCTTATTATAAATTCTACATTTGGTTTTATGAAAATAAAACTTGGGTAAAAAAATGATTTGTGCCACACGCGTTTAAATTTGTTGGATCCGCCACTGGTGGTGGCAGTGGATCGGAGGTGGTGGTAAGTGGTAACGTTGGTGGAGGTGGTGAAAAGGTTGAAGAAGATGTGTTTGGGTTAAAGTGTGAAAGTGGGTTTGTGTGTGTTTAATGTTAGGGTGTTTAGACATTAAATTACGAGAAGACGAAAAAACCCCTGCATCTAACGAGGTTTTTAAATGAGCGTTATAGTTTTGGACTTTGAGGGAGTGAAAAACGTGATGTTGAGGACTATGGTTGTGTAACTTTAGATTCTGAGTGACGTTAAATTCGCAATCCCGCTCCAAACCTTGGGTACAAAGGTGTAACCCTGTAACTTACCCAAAGAAGAAACTAGCATATTTGTTGCAAGAATGTGGTGAACTCATTCATCACAAAGTTCTACGGATTCAAGCAAGACTTATACATGACTTGCATTCAAAATGTGGTGAGATAGACGGTTGATGCGCACATTGCTAGAAAGATGAGTAAACTGGGTAAAAGGTTTGAATTTGCTCGTTCGCTCTTATGTTGGAGATAAATAAGCACTCCATAATCAGTTGAATGAAATTATGATCGAGAGGTTCAAGAATAGTGCAAACATTGGACGATTTAAAATACAATCCTCCAAATCTAGGCAAGGAGTATCTAAGCCGACAGCCGCATCAAATACCCAAGGTAAGCCTTTCAGCATCGACAAGCCAGAATCAATGGCTTAGAATTGTTCTTAGCATAAGAATAATTTTCTTCTAAAAATGGCTTGTGATAACAATATTATTTAAAACGAGCTAATGATAGCATCCGCAAATCTATCAAAGAGTTTTTTGTTGACCAACGCTATCACATCAGACGTATCTTTCCTATAAATTAAATCCATCGATCTTTGAAGATTACTGATCAAGATATGATAGCGTAAAACTTCTGAACCCCTCCAAACCGAGGGTAAAAAACATGTTACATGATGATTTATGATATATTAAAGTTTCAATTATTGATCCGTTCAGACATAGCAAGACTATAATCAAAGAAAGATCGTATTCGAATGCGACCCATGACCTGCTTTATACTAAAAATGCTAAAAGCTAGTGTGTCCAAATAATATTCAGGTGATTTTAAATCACTATCAGATAAGATTAGGTCCCTTCTATTTAAACACTTTAAAGACGACAGGAATGATTAATATATTATTCGTGTAGCGCATAATTATCTAAAAATATAAAAACAAAAATGTTTTAAGGGTACAAGATCTTTAAAGAGCGGGTACATTTAAGGTTATTTAAGATTAGGTTACATATTGGCTTGTAAAAATGTATGCATTTAAGGTGAGGTTGACTAATGGCTTGTATTAGATTTCCTAAAGCAGAAATGTTTTTTACTTAAACATTCTAAGACTTCTTCTAAAATTAGAATATGCTAAATGTTTTATAAAGTAGTAGAGATAATAAATATCAAACTTCAACCAATTAAGCCGAAATCAAATAAATCATTAAAAATAATTGATTGAGTTCAAACTGTACTAGTTGAAAAATCATATACAAATCATGCTAAAATAACGCTCCCGATCTTTTAGTTGGATCCCGTAGTGAACCTCGAAAGGTTCGCCCTATACCCGAAACAAGCAAGTTGGCCTTGCTGCGTCCAACAGGAGCCAAAAGGGAATAAACCTTTTTTCTCCTTTTTGTTTTTCTCGTCGGCAGAACCAAAACACCAAAAGAATGAATGAGAATTGATATCTCATTCGTCACTTTATATAATAAACTAGGAATGGTTTTTTGCCGTGCTACGCACGGCCCTGTGTGCTCGCAATTATGTTTTAGAGTGAAAAGATTTGTCGGCATTTGTTTTGTGTGTTATGAGCCTAAACAAAAACATAGCAAAATATTTTCTTCGGGTGCAACATTATGTTTCAAAATACGAAACTCTAACATTAATAAAACATACATATCATTCACTGATATAACATAAGAGTACATCTACATTCTACCAACGTTTGCACTGCTCTCATGAGCTGCATAAGAGTACGTCTACATGCTACCAACATACATATCTATATAATATAAGAGTACATCTACATTCTACCAACATTTGCACTGTTCTCATCAGCTGCAAAAGCTAATGAGCACAATAAAAATGTTGTTACAAAAGCATATCATAAAAACATCATTTATTACATTAGTTATCGAAAGTAAATGACGACGAGTTGATTGGTGAAGTCAAACTCATGAGTCATTAGCCTTTTGTTTTTTTAGTTGGACTTCCTTTCATGTCCTGATCTCCCACTTCCTTTTTTATAGCAAGAATGTGTGCAACTGTTTCACCATCGAGCTCTTTGTTAGAAAATGGTAGGGATCTTTTCACAGCTTTTGAACCAATCGTGGAGCTGATTTCTTCCAGAACGAGTTTTGTAGTTGGGCTAAACAGTTCTATCCCCTTGTCAGCAGACGGTTTTACCAAAGATCCAGCTTGAGTGGTTTCAGATGCTTGGTTCGCGGGAAGGTTGGTGGTGGATGGATTAGCAACATTTGAAGTGGTTCCGGAGCCCAGTTTTTCGGGTTGATGTACGATGAGTTTGGGTGGAGAAAGCTGTTCATTTAATGTGTAAGCTTTGACGACACTAACTTTCATATCAGTCTGTCCACGAAAGGTTGCCTCGTAGGAGCGAATAAACGCAACAATTGTATGTTGCTGAACTGATTTGACAATAGCATTATGAAGATCAATACTCTGCAACAAAAAATATGTATAAGCAAGTGACTCGGTAAATGCAATGTTGTTAATAATTATAAGCAACTACATGTAACATCACCCAGAACGTTAAGCATATTAATAGTTATTTAAGTACAAGAAGGGCCATCTCAGTGATTAACGGTAATGATCATGCCATTTTTCTTAGTACTCTGTATTTATTTTTTCATTCATACTGTATTTGTATGGAGGAGCAAAAAGGTAACAGTTATGAAACAATTATTTTATTTACAGAACCAGAAAGAATAACTATAGGCTAATATTATTCATACTGTTTTATCTAAGATTGGCATGTGTAAATTAACATGTAGCATAAAGTCACTAACAGTGCACGACTGATGACTGAAACCAATGTTAATTTAGCTCTTGTTAGAATGGGTGATTTTTGTTTGTTTTTCTAAAAAAGTATAGGTGTTTGTCATTTTAACTCTGTAGAAAACGGTGAATATAGGTGTTTCTCATTTTAACTCTCTAAAAACGGTGAAGTACTATCATAAACATCTTATTAAGTATACTAAATAGATTTAAATTTAGGCTTACGTGTTCATCTGCTTCTTTTAGCTCAACTGCAGTATATGGGACAATTTTCTCAACATCAGGTGTGCATATAGTGGCACTCAAAGTTGCTGTTCCA